>JAVTVY010030137.1:0-12819 GCA_036873755.1 Hanleya hanleyi | reverse complement strand
AGTGGTGAAATCAGGATCTCTGATCAAACAATTATCGTACCGTGGGATGAAGATAGAACCATGAGCTACGGATATATCTTCAAAGTTAATTCTTCTGGGATAAATAATTCAGTTATTGATTTTCACATATTCACTGAATCGGATGTTTTTTTCATTTCAGATTAGTTCCCAACTGTTACTGACACTTCCGCCATACCGTAAATATAGAAGGAGCACGTATTTCCAAATTCCCTTCACTTTTCCATCGTTCACCGCCTTTATAGAGGTGAGTATGAGAACTGAATTGGACCGGTCCACTCCTTGTCTGTTATAAACTACTTAAAACATATTCGCCAGTTTTTTTGTTGAAATCCGGACCATATACCAATGTGGAATCCAAAGGACCTAGCTCGGTAGGGCGAGGATTCTACCCCCATGGGATGCACTGTAGCACTAAAAAGCTGTCATTCAAGATCCGGAAGACCCAATGCCCTATCATTTTTCTGATAACACAACAAGGCAGTGTTTCGTATGATTTCTTTCGTACATGTATATAATAATTTATTTTGGCGCTTTAACCGCACCTCAATGAGAACCGAATCATCGCCAAAATTAGCCAAGTCCTTTGCTCAATACTGGCAATGTTAATGATCTACAATGAGCGGACACATATTAGGCATACTAGGCCTCTGACACCACATATGTGTTAATTCGTTTCCCGACACTATACACATGTTTCCGGTAGATTTGGGCTGATGAATCAATCTAAAACCAAGATGGTAAATCAGGAAAATACCATCTAGACGAAACGCTATGAAATCTTCGTGCGAAATGCTCGCCGATATTCTACGAGATCCCATAATAATCCAATCAGGACAATTTCTACCTTTTCTCTCTGACAAAGACTGACGTTTAGTTCACGGACATTTGCTGTCCCCATAACAAAGCCAGACTTTTCGGCGGGAGTATTCTCTTTGATCTTTGCGGTTAACGACGCACACTGTCTAGAAATTATGCCATGTTTGAATACTGTTTCCCGATAATGTTTATATATAGTCCACGTGCCACCGTGTTTAATTACTGTGGGCGTGATTTTGAAAGTGTTTCACCAAGCTAGCCACCTGATTGGCTAACAAATGTAGTTTCAAATTCGTATGGGATTTACATAGCGCTGAATTCAGATATAATATTCCCTGATATTATATCTGATATTCCCTGATGTTATATCTGAGTTTACTGAGATTGTTAATAAATATAAAAATCTGTATCAACTACTAATGAAACAAGTTAATGACAATCAACACATTTTAAAGCCTTATACATACCCTTGTTTTTACATATAAGGGAAATTGTAGAAAAAGCTAGGTTTCTTGGGAGCTCTTACGACATGATGTTGCTTGGTATTCCGTTCTGTCCACATTCACTTAAGCGAGGCACCACCTGGAGGCCAAACTTAAACTTTTGTTTTCTGACAGTAAAATTATAACGACATAACGGATTCTCCAAATTTGGTATGCGGATATAATGCTGCAAGATATCGCTTAGAATCGCTTGCCGTCCACACACCCATAGGAGGCGCCACCTGGGGGAAACTGGAATTTCGTTTTCGAACAATAAAAGTAGAAGCACCTATCTGATTCTTTCAAAATTTAATATATGAATATCATGCCAAATGATGTCGCTTTGGGTCACATTCTACTCCAATATGCCGATAGGTGGCGCCGCCAGGTCACCCATAGCAGTTCTGGATATAAATAGATCAAGGGGTTTTCTCTAAATCAAACCAATCAGTGAACGTGCTAAGCTAGCTGATTACGTCAATTCACTGCGAGGTTTGACTCCTTGAGATGTGACAGGTTTGAATTTCATCGCTGGCCAAACTACGTTGATGTCGGACCGAAATCGACATCAGAAGTTGAAGCAAAAACCCCAGGCTTGGGTTACCGACATACCAAATCAAAACAAACTCGGGGGATGAAATATACGAGATTGTATAATAGAGGCAACGACTCAAGAACTCATTCGAATCACCAAAAATGAGGCTTTAGGATTTACCTGGACTTGGACTTGTGAAGATGCCTGGTGCCAAGTTAAAACTCCACGATAAAAAGTAGAGTGAATAAGGATTTTCCCCAAATTTGGTATATCGATATCTTGCCACACTCTACGATATGATGTAACACCAGAATAATGTATATGGATACGAAGACACCGAGGCACCATAAGTCGATAGGCCTATTGATGCAGATAATGATTCAGAGCATGTTAACACTGAGAGTCTACCCGTTGATATGGGAGCGTGATCGCTGATAGGGCTCGTAATAGCGGCTGTTACCCACGCTTCGGCGACCCAGGACGCCAGAAAGAACAACTTATAACATGCTTACTTCCAATGCGCTCCAACATCAGAAAAACAGCCATGGCGAAATATGAACTGCCTGCTGTTGCTTGAAATGAAGGGCGGTGCCAAGCACCGATCTATCATGGAACCTATGCGTCACATGATATGGAGTTACCAACCCCAGAGGCTATAAAATAGGGTCAAAATGCGAAACAGCCGTTCCAGGAAATGTTGCCTTTAAAGTATCCTGGACTGCCCGAAGACGCTTATGGATGGGCCAGAGCGAATGGTCAGACGATGATGCGTCTAACGGACAAGAGTGAACATGGGCGAAATCTGAAGCATGGATATGTGAATTGTAAACACATGCAGCGGCTCACAGTTTGGGTCTGATATGATGGAGGTGATAACAAAAGGTGTAATATGCAATCCTTGTTTTGTTTTGTTATCAGCAAAAACTTCCACCTGAAATACCCTCTCTATTTTACTTCCCGACTGTTCCTGAATATAATGACGTCACAGATCAAGATGCCAGAAATATCGCAACAGGCCTCCTACTCCTCCTCCGCATGAGCACAACGACGTTAAAGTTCAACGTCACCATGATCACCAAACTCCTTTATCTTTCCCCTTACTTCCCCCTCCTTCCCTTCCTCTACTTCGGGTAGGGGTGTACTTTTCATCCATCCGAGTGCTCATCCACCCGTATATGCACTTTCTCTACTACTTATGACGTCACAGTCAGCACAGACATATGACGCAGATCAACGTCACCACGCCGGTCTTCTTTTATACAACGAGAGCTTCACTTGAACACCACGTGCGACATAGTTGCCGGTCTTCTTCTACACAAAAGATCTTCACTTGGACACCACACACGACACAGTTGGGAGGGAGGGAGGGAATTTGGCTTAATGTCACACTCAATTTTGTTTCACTCATATGGTGCCTTTCGGCAAGTAACTGACAAACTTTCACACATGGACCAGCTGGGCTTGAACCCGTGCCGGTTCAGCGGTGTGAGGCTAGCGGTCACCAGCGAAGCGCCTTAAACCACTCGGCCACCGAGGGCCCTCGACATAGTACATAGCGAATAGGCGAAGTCCTGAATTGTGCCTCTAAATGAAGTTTCGTTGCACATTTCTGGGGGCAACTTGATTTTTATCCCAAAAGTACTCCATGGGTATTCTCTCTTTACATGCAAAGTTCCGACGTCGGTAATAAACACACCTTAGTTCAAACTTTTATGTAGTATTTGTTAACCTGGTGTCTCAAATACAATTTTCACTCGTTCTTGACAACAGGGTGTCTCATTCTTATCTATGCCATGTTAATTGCCATTTAGGGTGTCTCAATGCAAAATCGGGTAAGTTTATCCAAGACACTCTGACTCGTGACAGGATAAAAGTCTGACGTTATTAAAGGGAGTTGTCTCTCCTTGCAATGTTAACTGAATGGACAGTAATGTTTCGTGAATTTCCCAATTAATGTCCAAGAGAAAACGATGGAACTTTTGCATGTGAAAAGAGAATACCCATAAATTTGCTACGAAAGGTCCATTCCCGAGATTTGGCCCATGACCAATCGACTGAAAGCACAAAACGGCATGAGATCTCGCCAGTCGTACCCTATAGCGTAATCTCAATCGATAGAACCCCAACACCCTACTGTTTGCTTATCAATAAAATTACCTGGGCTTGAGTGTGAAGTCTGTCTTTCGGGACTTTTTTGCGACATTTCTTGTAAAATCCTCTTTTCGGATTTTTTTGTGTACGAAATTTTCAAGTTTTCGGGGGTTTTCAAGTTTGATTTTTTCAATCACTCACGATCCAGAATTCACGTGACCAGAAGTGTCCTCAAGGGTCAAAGGACAAGATGACAGGTCACGCCTCCTAGCTTACGCCTCCTCACAAATCGGGTATGATTTGCGGTATATATATTACTCAGACGTCCCTGGGTATTGTCACAATGAAATTGTCCCAGTTGCGACAATTGTGTCCTTAGTAGTTCCTGCAAAATTCCCAAAGACTGCAATGCTAATTACGACATTTTTTCATTTCACTGTATACTTTGCTAACGCTACGAACTGCATAATCACACAGACAAGAACGTTGTACACGTATTCCAATATATAGTCTGTATCTTTTTTTGGATGTGATTATCATTGCCATTTGTGAGTTATATCGTTTATTCGGAATAGGGCTGGGGTCTATATGCCGAGGCTCTTGGAGAAGAAATGGGTCTGTACAAAGATGATTACGAAACGTGAGTACAATGTATCTACACAGGCTCTGATTGGCTGAGTCTGTTTGGCTGGCTCTGATTGGCTGACTCTAAATGGCAGACTCTGATTGGCTGATTCTGATTAGCTGATTCCACTTCCAATTAGCTCCACAAGCCAACGAAAACATCGGATATTTTTAAAAAAATTTAATCATCGAATCAATTGTTTAAAATATGGAAGATATCCTTGGACATGCCACGAATAGCCACTTAATATAGAGTAATACTATTTCTGTTGATCAATATCGAAATAATTTTGTATTCGCCCATCGATAGACGAGGTCTTATAGTGCAATCACGATTTCCGTCCATCTGTCCGCCCGTCTGTCGAACCATCCGTCCGTCCGTCCGTCCGTCTGTCTGTCCGTCTTGCTTGTTAACACAATATAATAAAAATTATAGCCAGATTTCTATATTCATATAACATAATGCAACTGGCGATGGGTCAGAAGCCGAGTGAAGTTGACTGACTTTGACCTATTTATCTAGGTCAACTTTTATTAATGGTAATAACTTTAGAAGGATTGCATCTAGGCTCTCCAAATTCCTACTTCATATGCAACAGGTGATATACTAGTAGCCTTCCCAATTTGAGTGACCTTGGTCTATTTTATCCAGGTCAAATTATTTTTGATCTCAGAACTTTTCTAATAACATGTAGGAACTAGAAATAAATGTATCGTCTTGCTGCATGTTTGGTTCATAGACCGAGATCATTTAACAGTTTGTCATCAATTCGAATTGGGTAACATTATATAGTTTCTGGTTACTGGACGCATTGCCTGTTCGTTAGAGACTATATTAGAAAAAAAAACTAAAGCATGTATGTAATTTGTACCTCATCGACATGAATATTGACATGAAGCATTGAGATGAATAAACAGATAACTTCGTATTAAAATATATGCATAATTTGAACGACCTATTCGTAAAATTCTTTAATTGGGCTGTATTCTCTATTTTCAGCATGGGACGTTATTCCAGGGAAATGCTCCGAGCATGTCGCCTGGTTGTCGATACAGGGATGCATGCCTTCGGGTAATATTCTCTTTCCTTATCTCTCTCATCGTGGTTCGTAGTTTTATCCCAATTACGAATTCATGTCAAGCAGCATTTGTATGTGTTAATGGTATACGAAATAGGGAAGTGGGTGTAGCGCTGTTTCAGTCTTGATATCCTCTCGTTGAACAAAACACAATCTTGGGAATGTTAAATAAAAGTGACGATGGCTATCATTTTTAATTACGAAAAAAATGGCAATCAAAAGTTGGGTAACAGAGAGTATATCAGTCATTATAAGAATAGGCCTCAGCCCCTCAGAGAGTTTGTCTTATGAGCCGATCAACTGGGTCACTCGTGGGGTTCCCGGGTGTGAAAAAGAATAGGAACCAAACGTCGTGATATGACTGAAATAGTGTTGAAAGCGACCTTAAATCATATTCACTTACTGACTGACTCACTCACTCGCAAGCTAAGGAGCTAGGAACAGAGATCGGCCCAATCTGACAAGAAGTTTTATTACCTCACAAACTGACATACTGGCTACATTGACTTCCCAGTACCGGTATGTCGTGTGAAAAGTTAATTTTAGTTTGAGGTGTCAAATTTTTTGTACCATAGAAATTCTACAGGGAGCCTATTTTGATCAACCATGAATCCATTTCTATGAAACTGAAGGTCGCAATTTTTTCGAGGTTGATATTTCAGTATGTAAACTTCAAGAAAATACGATTTCGTTAGTTTTGGATGGAAAAGGAAAACCGGCTTCTTTACAGTCAGTTGTTTGTATGTAAACATCACATATCCTTTCGATGTGTGCCGATTGTGAACCGGAGAAGATCCACGAACTGGCTGAACATATTCAACCTATCAATGTGATACTCCACACGACACGGCCTCGGATAATGTAGGACATTAGTACCTCGTGTCGCACTGCTAGGACTCCATATTGGCATCCATATGTCGCACTGCTAGGACTCCATATTGGCATCCATATTGAAAGCAAAGCATCACGCGAAAACTCCGAACAGCGCATGTCAGGTGTATGATTTCCGTTACCATGAAGATCAGCTTTAGACGCAAAAAAGGATAAACACCTCAAATTAGAAGAGATCCTTCAGGGGTAGATTCAACGGAATATTCATTTCATTTGGATATCTCTTTTATCTCCTAATAAGGGAGAAATACAACGAGGACAATGTGAGCGGAAACACATCCTATAGCATGTGGTGTGCCTCACACGGGGCGGATCACGGTTTACAGCTGAGAGCTGTAAATTCCCTACACCATTAATGCGCGAGGTACAATGTACTATGATTTCGACGGAATAGGCCGAACAGTCGCGAATGTGTGATACTCCAGAATTGCCATGTTCTAATAACCTAAGGAGACTAAGATTTCAGGGTAATAGGTCTATAATCGACTTTCTCTACGTTACAATGCTTTTCTTGTGTTTCCCCATTTTGCAGATGGACCCGAGAATCCGCAATACAGTACATGCTGAATTATACATCGTTAGTCAGAGATGAAATTGAAAATCAGATTGATCGCTACATTACCCTCCCTGGTCAGGCATGTGCGTACAAAATCGGAGAGCTGAAGATCTGGGAACTTAGACGAAAGGCTGAAAGTGATCTCGGTAATGCTGGCGATATTCCTTTGAATTTTAAAAATAGACCTTCATAGGCCTTCAAAATAATCATTTAATTCGAATTTAAAATATGTCACCGCAAACTCGAAACTATTAGGTTATGCAGTTCATTTGTATTGCAGTTGGCCCATTGGAACCGTCTTCGTTCTGGGTTTGACGCGAATCGACCGGATGCTGTACGTTATGTCATGTGAAGGTCCCTTATTGATTGTATTGAAATTCACGACTGAACAGTTTCTCGATCTGACGTGTGATATTATTTATCAAATATTCATGTGTGTACTGGTTTTATTTTTTTTCTTCAAAATCGTCCGTAGTGAAATAGTCAGTGGATCTAAAGTATACAGATGCCATCGTCCCGCACAAACCATTCCCGTTACATGATACTCACAGCCGCCGCTTTGTGTATTCAAATGGAAAAGTCAGTGATGGAGAAAACTGAAATTGAGTCACATACACATGCGCAGTGGTTACATTCGGTTTGTGCTCACTTCCCGTTGCGCATGCGCATGTGTTCGGGAAACAAGTCTGAACATGTACTGCGGTGATCGATTCAAAGAGACACAATGGACCTGACAGTGAATACATAATACCCTGTATCATTATAACACGATATATTACAATATGGAATGTAGATATCGGTTCATATTGAAACTATATAGTGGTATATATATCCGAATGTATATATTCAATATACCCTATGTGTATACCATATTGTGATTTATCGTGTTGTTATAATACAACACTTGAACGCCGCCCTACATTTTTTGGACATGTTTCCCGGCCGCCATTTTGTTTTTGCTATGACAAGCTCTGGCTTGCCCCGAGATGTTCAACGGACGACTTGCGCTCGGAAGTCACGTGACTGGACGTTACGTCATTACCAGAATTCACGTGACCGGAACCTGTGAACCCGAAAACGTCACAAACCTCCACTGCGCCATCCTCTCCCAAGGTGCTTTGCGCTACGCTGCATTTACCCCCTGTAGGGGTCTCGCCATGTTTTGCAGGATTCCTGCAGAAACCAAGAACTGGTTTGTCTAACTGTTTTACTGATTGCAAAACGTATATTTATTTTGAAATATACTCAACAGATATTCAATGTATTTCAAAACCGCACTGTCACACTGTTTGAAGGCAGCTTTTTGACAAATAAGCTTAGAACAATATGTTGCGAAAAAATATATCGGTGAATCACGGCTGATATTAATTCGCTCAGTTAGACGGTCGTCATGTTCGTTTACTGTGGCAACAGATGACCTTGGGTCAACTCCGGCAAAGTCCGTGAGACCCTTACAACGCTAAATGGAGAGGCGCGAAGCAGAACGTGATGAATGCCTAGTAGAGCTTGACACTGCGCAAGCGTATGTGACACAATTCATTTTTCTCTACTACTATAAAATCGATGTTTCTTCCCTTAAAACATATAATGCTCAACTGAAAATATTGGGTTTGTTTTATCGTGTCATTTTGGATTGAGTCCCCTGATTTGTACACGTACTGCCTATTTGTTGTTTCTCTTCAGTGCATTCTATTTGTTTAAGATTTAGTTTCGTTCAACGCATTTTCTTGTATTTCAGGAGAACATTTCGACATTAAAGACTTCCATGCCACCGTGCTGAACCTTGGTGCAGTTCCTCTGACTATCCTTGAACAAGCTGTTAATGATCTGATAGAAGCAGTCAAGGCTCGATCCTCCCATTCCGCCGTCATTCGACCACCAGTTGTCACTGTATTGTCAGTGGCATTTGCCTTACTCGTACGTTTTTGTCAGTGGCATTAATATAGCCATTTTGTGACATTTGATTTTTCCTTGTTTCATGATATTCAAGTAATTCAATCTAGAATTCAGCTACTGATAGCAACTCTTGTTTTCGATTCCCAAAACCCCAATGGCAACCTGGTCTGAATTTATCCCTACCAGGCTTGGGGGGAGGGGAGGGGGGAGCTACCAAACTTTCTGCGCTATCTTCGGAACGACAAAAAAATGGAGAGCTGAAACTCCGTGACTTTATAGTTTATCATATTGGGGTCATTTTGGGCCGCAAAATGGCGGCCACGTGGGGTACCAGAAAAGTGATGTTTTCGTCAAATTTCATCAAAATGCCTGCTTTTTCGCTATGAAAAGTGGGTAAAAACTATTCTATTTCACATCACATTAATATTTACTAATTTATCATGCCGTTTTTTTTGCGGAGAAATTGCATAAATGAACAATTCGGAAAATTCGGAAAAATGACGTCACTGTGACGTGATCAAAGCGGCCATCTTGGATTTGTTTTACATTTTCGGGTAGAGCTTGACCCAAGAAAATAGTGCGGTAAGTTTCAGCCCCCTAGCTGAAGGGATAAGAAAAATAAATTATGGGGGGGGGGGGTCATTTCGCCCCTTTGGGCCTGGACAGGTCCCAAAAGTCCAGGCCAGATGGGGTTAATTCTTTCCATTCTGTGATATTTATGCTCTGAGGATAAATCCTGAGGATGCGGATTATCTTGAAGATACTCTCTCCAGGCTCTGACACTGTGCACCATTCAGAGTTGTTCGAGTCTATAATCCATGTACGCCTTACGCTGATAAACAGCTTGTATCACTGACGTCCCTACTCTCCTTGTTCCCCCCGCCGATTCACATCGCATATTTCGCGCCTCTTGGCCGTAAGGGGGCGCTCTGCACAGGCCAACCACCAATGACCAATGGATACCACTCTGACTGAAGAGTCTTGGTCCGCTTTGCATCCGACACCTTTTCTCTCAGTGGGTGAGAGGTCTTTCGGCCAGTCACCATTAAATGTTTCCATGAAATGACGGCGCTAAGCTGCCAAGATTAGTCTCTCGGTAACAGTAGTAAATTACCCAGCGTATATGACATCTAATGAGTGATAACGGTGTGGAATAGCGCGAGAAACTAGTGAACCATGTGTTCACAATCAACTGTGAATTAAAGCAATATGAGTTGCCTCCCTTTTCAAACGTTCATATGTCGTTAACGGCAAAACTAACAACAAACGGACGGCAAAACAGCTCTAATTACGTTAATTTCTGCGTTAAGAGTGAACAGATTTTTGGATAACTTCCTCCATTGTTTAGTAAGGTTCGTCAACTGATTGCAAACATTTGTTCACTGATACCTTCAAATAATTAACAAATAAATCCCTGTAAATGTTGTTAATATCCCACTGATAAGACCACGCTTTATCGTCATGAGTATATAAGGAGATCAAGCTGCCTAGAATGGTAACGTAAAAACACCGTTCTTCGTCATTATAATTTACAATTTTTCTCACGTCCTTATTGTCGCGTCTAGGAATGTCTGTACAATTAAATGAAAAAGCTTATGCGGATAATAAATTCAACTATTTATAAAACAGAAAAAACACTGTTCAGACGTGTTTTCGTGAGCTCCGTGCTCAATGCTGTTTTCTATTGGATATCTTTGATTGCCATTATTGAATTTTGGCACACTTCCTTGAAAAGTTATTGTCTACGTCTGGGTGAAATTTGGAGATTTTTGGTGAAGAATTTTTGCGCATTTTGGAGAAAAACTGTTTCCTGATTTTGGCAGAATTTATTGTCAAACCGGACAGGTGTTATTTCGACTCCGTTGGGACTTTCCCTTTGTTGCCTTATTAGGAGCGTGTCATAATTAATCTGTGGATTTAATTGATTTTCGCTGCTGTCACCTGGACTGATTGGAAATCGAATACAGTCTAACGACCAGGTGCACGACGTACTCCGCTCATCGGTTACGGTGTACATTTCTAACTGACAGGTGTCAGCTGTGCCGGTGTTTGGGGCTTTCCCCATCAGCGCGCTGCTCCATGATTGGCCAATCCCGTGTACATAACTGTAAGTCTTGATCTGTCAATCAAATTCAATAAGTGATCTGTCTTTTGATTTCCAACTTTTGCATTCTTCTTGGGCATCTCGAAAGTGTTGCATCACGATGGATCCTGAAGATTATATAGACAAGGATGTCTGTAGACGCAGTGTTTTGGTCAAAGTGAATAAAGGCCGGAACAGAGAGGGTATTCTTGGACCATTGCTTTCCGTTGTAAAAGTGGAGGATATCTTTGCCATTTCTCCAAGTGGAGAAAACAATCTGTGGATTGTAACTCTGGAATCCGTTCATCTGATGGAGAAGTTGGTGGCTGTTGGCCGCCTCGTGTGTCCTAAATCCAATCAAGTACTATTTGTTTTACCTTTTGAGCAGAATGTATCAATTATCCGTGTGCACCACTTGCCCATCTTCTTGAAGGATGATGTTCTTAGAGACGCTTTCGCGCGCTATGGCGAAGTGGTGAGTGTTACGTGGGAAAATGGAGTGGGTGATGCCCCCCGTGTGAGAACGGGTATTAGGAGAGTTGCGCTTCAGGCACCACCTCATGTTATTCCAAGTTCTGGCGGTGCAGGGAAGGCCGCCACGATGCCGGAAGTGTGGTGTGGAGGTGCACATTGCCTCTAAATGTACAACCACTTACTGTAACGTTTGCAGAGTTTATGGCCACTCTACTATGCAGTGTATGGAGAAGAAAGCCACGTCATAGGCGGCGCGTACCGCTGCTGCGGACCTCCGCGATAAGCCTGCGCCCCCGCCGGCGAAGCCGATGGCCGAGCCGTCGAAGTCTAATGCTGACCTTTCAGATAACCCTGGCGCAGTCGACGGTCGAGCCGATCAAGTCGCCCGTTCGTGAATATGACGAATCTGATGCATCTGAAGTTTCGACTCGTCCCAGTATGCCAGATTTGGAGGATTCCGCTGATGAAACTGGGGATATTGGAGAGGAAATAGACAAGTCTACTGCTCCAAAGGATGTAGCAAATGTGCCTTCTGTCTCTGGGATTGCATCCTCGCGAGCCAGTGTATCGATCGATCTATTGGGATCAATACACTGGCTTGGTTAGTTACCCATACGAGTTCTGAATATAAATACATGGAGGGGTTTCCCCTGAATCAACCCAATCAGTGAACGCGCTAAGCTGGTTGATTAGGCCAATCCGCTGCGAGGCATGAGATGTGACAGGTTTCAATTTCATCGCGGGCCAAACTGCTTTGATGTCAAGCGGAAATCGATATCGGAAGTCAAAGCAAGAACGGGGGATGAAATGTACGAGATTGTATAATAGAGGCATCGACTCAAGAACTCATTCGAATCACCAAAAATGTCCACGTAAACCCTCTGCGAGGATTTAGGATTTACCTGGACTTGTGAAGATGCTGGGATTGAGGCCGAATGAGGATTCAGCCGGATCCTCTGATGAGGGAGAGCTCATTATTGCGAAAAATGGTGTGCAAAATTCTGATAAGAATGTGATTGCCAATAATTCCGATATGGAAATAGATACCCCTGCCCCTACGGGTCAGCAGAAGAAGTCTAGGAAGGGGAGAAAATCTAGAAAAGGGAAAAAATCTAAGGCTGCTCACGTTTTGCCTGGGAGTGTTACCGAGGCCGCCTTGGCTACGCTTCGTTCGTCTTCTGATCGCCCCCCTACCCTTGTTAAGGATCCTTCTACCTGTGATGATGTGCGGTGATAATAATAAATTGCACATACGTTTGATTTCACAAATG
>JAVTVY010030136.1:0-12672 GCA_036873755.1 Hanleya hanleyi | reverse complement strand
TTGGTTTGTACACGTCGGATAGGGTACTGGGCTGGTTTTGTTTCCAAGGCTTTCATGTGTCCCAATTGAACGGCTGGATTCGGTTTCACTTTTCGGACATACAGGACTGCGTCTTGGATGACAATCTTATAGTCCGCTACATGCCCTCTACGTTAGTGGCCATCAAGGCGAAGGTGGGAGGCGCCCGTATCAGTCGGATTTTGATGGGGATCTTGTTCAACAGGTACCGGTCTTGCATGAACATGTCTGCATGCAGTCGACCCATCATATCCACCGAGGCACTGTTCGCAGTGAAAGCCTTCCGTTTGTCATATCCCCCATTGTCCACCGTGTCCATGTGCTCGGCCGTGTCCCTGTAGAATAAAGCGGTTGTCAGCTGAGATTTTTTAGCCTCTCGGCCATACGACAACAGTGTCTCGATGTAGGCTCGATAGGGGTACGTGTTGGTGGAGTCACTGATGAGTTTGTCGTTGAGAAAAATATCCACCTGCTGAAACATCGAGTGCAGCCAGAGATTCGTCGGGCCCACCGTTGCTTGGTCAGCGAGTCTCGTGCCAGCTCCATTGACCACCTTGGCTTTCACATACAAGTAGGTATGGGCTAAATCCACATAGGCCGTATCCGAATTACTGATGGTGAACTCGATGGGCCCGGTTTCGTTGATGCTGGAGAGCGGGAGATGCTCCACCCATAATCCTTGTTCGACACTGGTCTGTGTGGGCGGCACGGTCCACAAATCAAATTCACTGCTGGTGGAGGGGCAGGACTCGGCGTGGATTAAGGACATGTTTTAAGAAAAGATATCCTTTGTCTTCTTCGATGTGCGTCGTCGCTGGATCGGTCGTCGACTGGTGCGTGGTCTCCGTGGGGCAGCTCTTTTATTCCCTACGGTGCGTTGTGCTTTGGCCACCAAGATGCCTCCTGCTTCTTTGGCCAGTCGTTTCAAGGCTTCTTTGGGTGCCGTACCCCCCCCAAGACATCACCGGCCACTTGCAGTCCACTGCGTACCGCTTGTTTGCCGATTGCTTTCACCCCACGCGTCACCAAGGGCAGGAACGTTTTCACAATGCTGCCGAGTATGTTCCCCAGACCATGTCCTCGTTGCATGCGTGCACCGCTAAAGACCGGAAAGCCACCCCCGGCCTGTTGGGCATAATAGTCCATATAGCTGCGTGCATCGCACTCGTAAGGTATTTTCATTATGCAAAGTGGGGAGCACGTGCTTGTCGAAAATGAAGTGTCAGCACCACTTTTCCTCGTTCGAATGCCACCGCTCGTCCCGTGTCATCTCTTATATCCACCGTGATCGTGTTGATATCGGTATGTCGTACGGGCAGGTACATGATATGGGTGAAACTGTGGGTGACTTGATCGCCATATGTCTTTTTAATGGGGACCACCCGTAACAGAGGTGTGTTGATATCGCCCACGATGTGGTTGTCCACCACGTCCGAGTAGACGTAGAGTCCGTACATACCTGACTTCATATCCATCGGCATCTCGCCATGGTGTTGGGTGGGACCAGCGAACGTCTGTAGATCGAAACCCAGCATTTGCTGTAGTGTAGGACTGAGTTTCACATTCATGGTATCGGTGACGGTAAGCTGTGCCTTGTCGTTGTGTACGTTGACATCGAAGAACACGTTTTTCTTGAAGCGCAAGGCTATCAGGCGTGTTGCACTATCCGTCACCCCCCGTAGCGCCTTATCATGCATCAGTCTTGACAGCCCACCCATGAACTCTTTGGGGGCATCGTATTGGCCTTCGGGCAGGGTGAGTCGGGTGTTTTTGCCTTCGTAGGTGACCTCGTACCACACTTCATTGGCTCGCACGTTGTACCACGAGTAAGGGTATTGGATATCCACGAGGGCACATTCCCAGCGTCCAGGTAAATGTACCGGTTGTGGTAACTGGGTGACGTACTTGGCCACGGTGTTGTCAGGAAACACATCCAGCGAACTGTTACTGGGTAGGGTCAGGTAAAACATGGCGACTGAGCTGTCCTGTTGCTGCTGTTGGTTTTAATAGGTCTTCCAGGCCTTGGGCGGTTGTGTGCGGCGTCGTGTTCGTCGCGGTGACTTGCTACGTGTCACGGCTCTGGAGATGTGGGGTGTCTTGATCAAGGGTGTTTTTTTATGGGCGCGAAAAGAAAGTGCCCGTTGTGGTGGTGTTTTGGGGGGTGACTCCGGTTCCCATTCGGCTTCCCAAGAAGGTAGTGGGCCACTCGGTGATTGCTGGGTTTGCTGCATAAAGGCCCAGCGGTGGGGGTTTCCCACCAATTCCTGTGGTACATGCATGTCTTTCAAGCCTTGAGCGAAGACCTTCCATCCTCGAGGATCGGTGTGCGATCTGCGTTGACGCATCAGATCATTCACTAAATCCGGCATGTGGGTGCCGGGGACCACCTGATTCTGTACCAGGAGTTCGCCATTTTCATTCCAAGTCATGTTAGGATTCTGTTTCATCCGTTGTAATACCAGGCCAGCTTGTTTCTTGAACGAGGCAGGTACACTCTTCAGCACTTCGTCTTCCACCCACTGTGGGGCTGTGGGGGCTACTTCACCCGGCTGTTGGAGCGGTGCTGAGGTCAGCGGTCTGTCACGTGGTGGTGGTGGTGGTGGTGGTGGTGGTGGTGGTGGTGGCGCTGTTGCTGGGGTAGACAGGGTTTGTATTGGTCCATGAACGTCATGTACCGTTGAAGCGTCTCATTGTACCGTTGTACTTTCTCACTGTCGCTTAACCCCGGTCTCTGTAAGATCTGTCGCATCTCTCCATCGAGGCTGTTTATGGTCTTCACCGTAGGTGGGACAGGGTAGGGTGATTGGAGGTTTTGCAGGAACCGTGGTTCGACGAGGACCAATTTTCGTGTGGTTCATTGTCGGCCGAAGAGTCCACCCAATACTGGACCCAACACGGAAGCGGCCAACGGTGCTAAGATGGCCCCGAGAAAGCCGCCTTTCTGTAACACCTTTTTCTTTTGTGTTTGAGGGACCCGCTTGTGGACTAGGGTTCGGAGACCTGTCTTATGCTTGGCCAACTTGGTCTTCTGAGCCGCAGTCAGTGGTACGTTGCCTTTTAACAGGTTGTACCCGATCTCACACAGACAGCGTACAAGGTCAGGGTCCGCACCGCGTACAATGGTTCGGACTAACTCGGGTGGGGCCGTCTTCAATACACGGAGCGTGGGAGCGTGCTTCCGTACTCGCGCAGACATCCTGTACAACTAATGCTAGAACCCACAACTCTGCCCTTTTTATCCACCTCACAGACAAAGCCAACCCTGCTGTGGTATTCATTCTTTTTATTATTCCCCATCATCAAACACACAAACCCCAGCTGGGGGCGCCACTGTGGGTGTGTTTACATTATTTTTGCAAGTACACGTGGTGGGTCTCTCCGGAAAAGATGCCGGTCCGTAGTCGAAGGTGGTCGGGGGTGGCTTGCTTGAGGTCGAAGAGCATATACCCGTGCTGAGGGGTTGTGGCATCTTTGAAGGCTTCCAACGCAAACGGTGTGCGGCCGGGAAACATCTGTCTCGCCAGGCGCAGCAGTTGAGTGGTATCTCTCGGGTTTTTGAAGACCACCAGGTAGTGGGCATTTAAGCTGATATTCCGATGTTCTTTGTTTTTACTGAACAGATTCTGCACAATGTAGATGATGCTGAGCCGTCGATGATGGCTGCCTTTTGTAAAGAGTTGGGTCACCCGTGCATCCGTCTCCGCCATGAGATCATCCACAACCACCAAGGTGTCGGGTTCCAAATCGGCCAGGTTGGGTAGGCCTTGCACGAACGTGATGTGGGGCATTGCTGCATACGCTTCCTGCCATTCTCCGTAACACCACACGACTCGGGCAATGGATGGAGTGATCATGCTGTCGGCGTGTTGAAGGAGCTTCCTGACGAAGTGCGTTTTGCCGGAGCCCGTCGGTCCTGCGATGACGCAGGTGAAGGGATGCTGCCACCGAGGGTCCATGGTTTGAGGTGTATCCGTTGTCGTGGTAACACGCCCTTGTAAATTTCGTACGAGTGAACTGGAGTGGTGGTGGGTACAACGTCGGTCGTCGTTGTCTGTTCACGTTCAGAGATGGTGCTGGGGGTGGGTACAACGTGGGTGGTCGTCGTCGTTGTCGGTTCACTGTGAGGGATGAAATCCGGTGGGTCTTGAGACGTAGTAGGTGTACTTGGTGTAAGTGTAGAGCTCGACGTGGCTTGTACGCGGGGTGTGGTGGTGGTGGTGGGGACTGGGCTCGATACGACTGGTGCTCTCTGTAGACCCGTTTCACTGATGGCTGGTGTTCTCAGTTGGTTAAGTAACGTACTGACATAGGCTACGTCGTAAAACACACCTCCGTACAACACACTCAGCAGGGTTAGCAATAGCACCCCAAAGACCACTTGCGCTTTGCGCGTTTTGCGAGACGCTGTCTTCAGAGGCAGCTGCTGTTGGTCCATAGCACTGTGGTCGGATGTGGAATGAAGGAGGACGGCAGTGGTGTCTGGTTTTATAGTCGTTTCACCTGGCTGGCCGCGACCCAGGAATTGAAGGAACTGGGCCAGCCTTGCCATTTTACGAAATGAAACAGTTTGCCACGTCGACGTTCCGTTTTCAAAATCTGCTCCACCGTGTAGTAGTCTTGCTGTGTTTTTACAACAGGCTGTAATTCCGTGTCGTAAAACGTCCCCAGCAACGTTTCGCCTTGGAGATCTTCCAGTTCATAGACTCGCCGCTGTCGGGGTAGGCGCCGTTTAATCAGGAAGTGCTCATCGCTCCAGTTAGGCAAGTAACTTTTCTCGAACTTGCCCTTGACTTTACTGATCCGTACAGGGTCCCCGACCTTGTACACCGCCTTCGTCGTTCGCTGCGATGGCCTGGGGTACAAGACACGCCGGACTTGGGCTTCATTGCGTTGGGTCACGGTAATGGGGGCTCTCTATACTTCGATGATAGGCTCGATTGTAACCCCTCACCAGTTTCGGGAGAACATCGATGTACCGCCTTGTATTCTTATAGGTGAAATATTTATACATGCGGCCTTTGAATGTCCTGTTGAACCTCTCCACCACGGAAGCCTTGGTCTCGTTGTACGTATGGAAGAAAAACACTTTCTGTTTCTTGAGAAAGGCTTGGAACGGTCTGTTGAGGAATTCCGTGCCTTCGTCGGTTTGCAAATACAAAGGTTTGCGCCCGGTCTTGAAGATGTCTTTGAACGCCGCTATGAGATTTGCCCCCGTTTTCGACCGGATGGGTACCACCCACGCATACTTGGATAGGATATCGATGCACGTCAAGATATACCGATTCTCATCGTTGTGTTTGGCAAAGGCGCTCATATCCACCAAATCCGCTTGCCACTGGGCATCTATTCCTCCCACGATGACCCGGTTCCGTAGAAAATGGCGACGGACAGATCGATGTAAGGTATAGGTGTTTTGTCTTCTTAACCAATCTCGGACTTGGGCACGTTGTACCCCCTGAGGTTTGGCCGCTCGATAGAGAGCCGACAATGCACTATAGGCTGCCGGACTGTCGGGACTGTAGTATAAGTTATCCAACACCTTCTCCCAGCGCTTCATGGTGACACAATGATGATGGACCCTGGCTCTATCGTTTATTTATAACGAGTATATCTTGGGCCGGAGTTTCTTTCTGATTTTCTTCGTGGGCTTCCACAGTGGCCATGGTCAATGACCAGTCCAACTCGTCTGATGACCGCTTGATAAGCACTTCATCCACATCCACCACGGCATCTTCCAATGCAGACCATAGATCAGGGTGAAGGGTAAAATGCACTGTACCTCCGTCTAGCCGAGCCAATTGAGCAAAGAAAGGGCCGCGTCGAATGTACACATCGTGACACAAGTGGATGAGGTCGCCGTCCAGTTCACCAGACAACACCCGTTTGAATTTGGTCCAGCCCTCCCGGGACAGACGAATGTGAGCCGGGCACGGTTGTGTAGGGTCCGTGTCTCCCACCACCTCCTCCATGATATCGACCTGATCCGCATACACGTGCAGGAAAACCTCGGGGGTCAAGCTGAAATACGCCAGTACTATATGCTCCGTCATGGTCAGTACGTGAATGGTACCAGATTTCACTGCCTCTCGTATTTATAGGGAGAACCCCGTGAGATCAAAGGATCAGGTGGTCATGTCATTGGGCTGACTGAGTATAGCCGGGTAATCAATGGCATCGTCGTCGGGTTCATGTAGTTGTTCATGGGGTTCAGCCATTGGCCCCGCGGCTTCATCACGGATTTTTTCTTCTTCTTCATCGTTCTGGCCCGTCATGTGTGTGTGTGGGTGGCTTCATGAGGTGACACTGTCATTCCAGCCTCTGCGCATTCTATACATATAGTATTTTCTCCAGCCGCTTTTTTTTCATTAGGTTCATCTAGTGCGTGTTCGATAGCATGAGCCCATGCCAATTGGTGGGGTGATCGATCGTCGGGTATAAATAACTGGTCCACCAGAGGGCCTATTTTCTCCAAGGCTGACCACAGAGAGGGAGTTAGGAGGAAACTTCGAGCCGGCTCTTGGTAGCGTCCTACCCGTGGGTAGAGCGCAGTATGGTATACGTAGTTGGCCTTGTCCAGGTGGATCAGGTGTCCGTCTAACTCTCCGCTCAACACCCGTTTAAACTTAGTCCACCCATCACGCTGTAGTGTCACCGTATTCGATAAAGTCTCAGGGGACGCCCTCCAATCCCCGCCACTATCTTCCACCAGAGTCACATAATCTTCATAAACGTATAATCCCACCTGGTAAGGTGTAAGGGGGAGGATGGCTCGTAGGACGGATGACATGCTTGGTCCAAATGTCGAACGGTGAATGACACACTCTGTCTGACCCTGGTATTTATAGTGTCAATACCACAGCGCCAGGGTGAATAGGGCACAGACTAGTATGAGGCCAACCAGCCGGTGCTGGTTGCGGCGTGAGCGCTCGTGGTCCATAGCCCGAGCATCAAGGATGGCTGTCATAGTCCAGTAGTGGTGAGTGATGGCACGCCTCTCCATCGAGTGCACTCTGTGGAGGACCGCTTCCGTGAACTCGTTCAGGATCTGGCGTCGTCCCTCGTTGTCGTCGCCATCTGCAAACATGGACCGGACCACTGCTCGGTAACCCGTGCATGAATTCACCACGGTGGCATACTGTAAAATGCGAGTCGCATGGGGCTTGATCTCCGCCATGGCTCTGTAGAAATGTAGGTGTGGGATCCAGAGGGACATGTTTTATAGACCAGATGTAGCTCTACGGGTATAGTCCGTGATACGTACTATTCTGATGGGTTAGTCCAAAAAAGGGAGCAACAACAACAACAACACAGATTACAGATCAATCCTTTTATTATGCGTGAACAACATAGAAATGCATGTACTGACCTGTCTGTGGGAGGTTTCCCACAATGGCGTTCACCCTCGCGTCTTTTCGTGTACGTCCGTGTCTTTTCGTTAAAGTCCGTGTATCTTCGGTAAAGTCCGTAGGCATTGGGCAAGGAAGCTTTTTCCCGAGACCGAATCACCGCCAGACATGACTGCATCACCGCGGATGAATACATTCTTGCATTCACTCACACCACAGGTCGAGTGAGGTATCAAAGTGAAGCTTAGGTGAAGGAGCATCTAATGGACTGGGTGTGGGGTTGACATATCGATAAAAAATGGATATGACCTTGAACTGATCACGTGACCTCCCCGTGAGGGAAAAACCCCAGAACCAAGTCAGTACATGCATCCCATGATAATGAAGATTCTTGGAATTTATAGATTTTACTATACAAATGTGGGAGGTGGGTACAACCCACCTCCCACATTTATGTGGGAGGTGGGTACAAATGTGGGAGGTGGGTACAAATGTGGGAGGTGGGTACAAATGTGGGAGGTGGGTACAACCCACCTCCCACAAATACAAATGTGGGAGGTGGGTACAAATGTGGGAGGTGGGTACAAATGTGGGCGGTGGGTACAACCCACCTCCCACAAATGTGGGAGGTGGGTACAAATGTGGGAGGTGGGTACAACCCACCTCCCACACATCACGCATGCGCACACCGCCCCATTTTACACACTTATGACGTCACACCAGGTTCTGCGCATGCGCAGTGAGGCGCTATTCTATCAATTTACGCTATGTATACTACTAACGACTATCGTCTAGCCTACAATCCCTGCCCGCAATCGAAATTATCGTAACGCGCTCACAGCGTAGAGATTACTCCGCCAATACAAACCTTTTTCTACCACTTTAATAACCTCAGTAACAAAATATCTCTAAAAAAACTGTTCATTAATAAGCTACACTGGTTTCACTGATAGCAAGTTTAGGTTATATGTTATTGATTTTTGTTTCCCCATAGGCCTATAGAACTGCCGTAGTGTGTGATGCAATGGATCCCACTACTAACTGTGTAGGGTGGCAGCTTGTGTGGATATTTAAAATATCTGACCGCCCACCTGACGCCCGAAAGAAACTACAGTTGACATGAGCAAGTCTCCTTTGAATCCAAGTAGCTATATGCATATTTCATAAGAAAGAAACATTTAGATTTTTGGGGAGTGGCACCTGGCTCGGACCTGATCATCCCTGAAGTAAACCCACCCCCCAGAATTTAGCTGAACCATCCCTAAATTAGTGGCATGTTTGAAGGGAGACGTGCCTGGTTGATGACTTCACTGTAGGACAACACTTCATCCTATGCTATTTTCCAGTCCTACTATTTACCGTCCAACCACGTTCAGTCAAAAGTCCGGTCACGTCCAGTCATGTCCAGTGGTGAAAGACTCATGTCCATTCAAGTACAGTAGAAAAATATATATTACCGTTCAGTCACGTCCAGTACAGGTTAATCGGAATTCAGCTGGGCTTGGGGGGCCAACTTTTCAAATGCTTCTAGCAGACAAACTACTTCAAATTAGACCAAGTGAAATAGATATACTGATATTTCTATCATCATTCAACTTTACATGTCATATAAAATATTAAAGGAAAATCTAAAAACCTTTGCATTTCAACTTTAAAAGATGCAACAATGTTTGGGATTGGCTTTGCTTAAGTTAACAAAAACTAAATATAGATTATTCAGTTAAGGACCCAATACTTGATATCAGGACTAACAACAATGGCAATGTGAGTGGCCACGATATACACGTCATTTTCTGTGGATTTTTTGTAACAATTCATTCGTCATTTCAGTGTTTAAATTAACACACACCCTGCTTCTGTATGACCGTAATTATCAGTGTGCATATTGTGTTGAGCCGAAGTTGGGATTTCTGTTTTCTTCCAAAGTCATCGCAGATCATAACTGTCAGTACCAGACCCACCCACACTTCCTGGTTCTCATCCAGTGAAGTAAGTACTTTTGCTTAGTTTTGTCCAAACGAGAGGTTACAGGGTCACTTGAACCATGCAGATGTTGATGTCAGAACACCTACATGCATACATGATATGTGTCACTCAGCGCCTCAGCCAATCAGAAGCATGTGTCACTGTGACACAACTCACAAAGCTGCTCCATATATGGTGACCCATATGAAGGTCGGCTTGTCTCATGGTTACGATTGACAGGTGTGCTCGAAAATTACATGTGCCTACTCCATCAATAGACGGTAGGTAGACTAACAGCAGCTATTTTGCTTGAATGTACAGTACTTCTTAAGGCCCTGGTATTGAGGACCAGGTATTGAGGACCATGACATTCGATGCCTTGCAATTATTCTGAGTATAGCTTACAACAAAATGTTGTGGTATTTTATGCCAATCAAAAGAATTCTTTCAAAGATAATATCTCATTACTTGGATAAAACGATGATGGTTGGTAAACAGGAATTAACGAACCTTTCCACTGGTGAAAAATCTATACATAGTGAGCAGCGGTGAGTGAAATGCGTTTGGTTCAAACTCCCAAGGCTTCACATGAATGAACCCCCTTTAGTAGCAACGTGGATTAGTCATTATTATATATATCGGTAAATGATTGAAAACGAATGTATTTTTAGTAATGTCCGGATACTTTCTACAGGAAATACAATTCTTGGTATGGCGGCAATGAAATTCCCTACGGTTGGAGCCGCAGAACGACACATGTATATTGGAAGCGGTGTGATGTTTTTAAAGGGGAAAATGGGTTTTTGGTTTTGTCATGTACTTGGTTTGTTATGCCTTGACTAAGTATACATACGAGTGTTTTAACCGTATGTAGAAAATAAGGGTTGACAGTGCTCCAGCGATGTTTTGTATACATCGCCACAATATTGTTTTTGTGTGTTGTACCTTGTAGTTCTTTGTATTGTCACTGTTTTTGTATGTTCATGCCATTTGTCCCTCTAGGACACAAATGTGCAATAAAATATTTGATTGATTTGTATTTTGTTTATCATATGTACTTGGGTAAACACACGTCCTTTGTTACGATGAATACTGGTGTTTCTATTTCTGATCTATGGCATCAGGCTTCTGTAACAAAGGAGAATCGAGGTCTGCCAGACTTGCCGCAATTACTGCTTTGGTTTAATGATATTGTGAAATGTACTTTTTGGTTATTCTACATGTATTTGAATTCATCTTTGCGCATATTAAGCTGTAGATATATAGGCACAGACACAGCGAAAAGAAAAATGTTAGTGTATGAGAAGCTTAATTTTAAAATAGTGGCATAGGTATAATCTTTTCAATTTTAAATGTGTCTTAGATGTACATGTAAACAAAAATTGTCTCTCTCCATTAAATGGCATCTGAAACAAAAATAACAATATGCTCAGTTAATTGTAGAGGATTGAACAATAAACAGAAACGAATTGATATATTCAGCCATTTACTGGATCTAAATTTTTTCTCAATTTATTGTTTACAGGACGTTCATTTTACCTTGAAAATGCAGAAATTAGAACGTCTGAATGCTGAATGGGAGTATAAAATATATATACTTGTCCGTTTGCCAGTAACTCAAGAGGCGTAGCGGTATTATTCAATAACCATTTTGAATTTGAGATTGTAAAGATGAAGAAAGATATTAAACATGGCAATTATTTACTGCTAGAAATAAAAACTCCGGAGTCAACTTTTACCTTAGTTTCAACATATGCTCATAATGATGATGATCCAAGTTTTTTCGAGCACATTCAAACATTGATAGATGAATGGAAAAGTAAACATGTGATAATATGTGGTGATTGGAACTTGGTACAATACCCTGTTAAAGATACTTTCAATTACTCGAAAGTTAACCACCCAAATCGTAGAGAAATAGTTACTGAAAGTAAAGAACTATTAGATTTGGTTGATCCATCGAGGAAATTTATTACGGTTTTTACAACAGCATTAATTTTCAACATTAGCATATTACTTTTAGAATAAGAAAGGATTTCGGTTGTTCATTCCATCGCGATAAAGAATTTGTTCAGCAGTATTCTGCTCTTATTAATTACAGCGATGAAATGCACACAGCGGAACCGTCGCACTGATAGCTAACCTTGGAAAGTACCTTTGCTTCACGAGATTTTGGGTAGTAGAACACAACATTGCAATTAAATGCTTCCCTTTATGGGCGTGTGAGTCAGCATGTTACACGAAATGTGGAGACAGACCGTGTTTATTGTATGGAGACTACAGTTGGTGTGGCGTTATACAGCGAACCCGACAGAAAAGCGTTGCATTTTAGCTTCCATTTCCTTGCCCCTCCTGGCCTCCTGGTCAAGTGAAAACATCAGTTCGATCAGCCCTTTTTGATTAGAATCACCAAGTTAACTGCTTTCGTTTCTAAAATCATTTAAATTCAATGTCTAGTTATATGCACTGCATCTCGGATCATCCTTGCAGTTGCTGTGCAAAACAGAGGAGATTTCTTGTATATTGATCGTGTAATGAGGGGAATAGCTCATTCCATATTGAATATACCAAGGGCATATATAATATATTTTATCAATTGAAAGGAGAGTAATATTGGAAAGTTGCACTCATTCCATGACATTTAGTAAATACAATTCAATTTCATAGTATAGTTTCGCCATCGAGCATTGGTTTCAGCAAGCCGGTACATACTGTGTAGTGATAATGATAAATTGTTTCTATTGTCGGGATAAAAAAAATATATTGGTTCCAATTGTTTTAAACTGTAAAGAATTTACCATTTTCTATGATCAGTTGATGTCGCTATACTAATTCGTTAGTAAAAGATGAAATATTATTATATGACTGGTGATTTTGGTTTAGAAAGACGAAACACAGATTTGTCTACTGCACTGCATGTAACATGAAACATTCGCAATATTACGGCTCGTGTTTGAGCGTGGGGCTTTCAATGATAGGCGTTTGCTTTTAGACACATCATCGAATGTTCATTTCAAGGCAGCGAAGACTTTGTCCAGCATTGCTCCGTTCCCGTTCTACACTGCGTTCTACAACAGACTACTATAACACGCAACAATTAACAGCACTAAAATTTGAGTAAATCTGCCGGCTGATTTAAGTGTTTCATTGTCTGGCCAACTCCATGAACGAATGGGATGGAAAAGAACATCATTTGGGTGGGACTAAACATTCGACAACAAAAGACAATGGCTTCTGCTATAAAACAACGCTCGGCTAAGAACCGTAGTAATGAAGGAGTGCATCATACTGCCGAAAAATGTCTTCTTTGCGATGGAATGAACATTCGAAATCCTTTGTCATT
>JAVTVY010030135.1:0-120570 GCA_036873755.1 Hanleya hanleyi | reverse complement strand
GATGCCCCAATGATCTGTCTCTCTGTCTGTCCATCTTTCTTATCATACCACATATGCAGCTGGTGATGGATCAGAAGCCCAATGAAAATGAATGACCTTCATGTGTTCAAGTCAAATTTAGCATTAGCAATGATTTTTAAAGGAGTGAAGATACATGTAGGCTCTCCAAATTCTTAATACTTGTGCAATTGGTGACTGACTAGAAGCCTATCCCAGTTGACTGAACCTATGTATTCAAGGTTATATACTGTATATTATAATGATATAACATGAAGTATAGCTAGGCTTTCTAAATTGATACCACATATGCAACTGATGCTGAACCTGAAGTCTATGAATATGACTGAAGTTGACCTATTTTCACAAGGTCAAAAACTGTATGTTAAGTCCCATACTAACTGCCAACATGCACTTCAAATCTAACATTGTCATCATCATTGTTGTGGCTGTGGTTGTCTTCCAGAAAAATCTAGTGAATTTTGCATTTGTTGCAATGTTCAGCTTCATGCTTCAACAGTAACTTAAAACCATCCTGTATCGGCTGAGCTGTTGAAACACACACCATTTTCAAGCTGTGGCATACCGCATCACTGTCGGAATATGGGTACCATGACACAGTGATAGATCACACAGCCATCGAAGGTTCCCGATTTACATTCAATGTCGTTATTGTCTAATTACTATTAGCAGCATTTTACAACAACAACAATTCGCTGACTTACAGTGAAAAATTATAGTGAAAGGTATTTATTTTTGTTGTTTGGCATTTTTATTCGCCGGCATTGTTTCAGATAGAATACAACAGCTAATTCATACAATCAGGAATGAAAAGGGGGTTAAATCTTTATGTTCAAACTTTCGTAGAAAAAATATGTGGCAATTTGAAATTTTATTTTTATTCGATTTTTTAATGTCAGTGGGCCGTGAAACACAAAATAGAGTTGGTTTCGCCCTGGGTTTCGCCCATTGGTAAAGAAATCCCTTCTCAGAGGCACTACTACCAGGGATGATTCCTGATTGCTCATCCCCCAGGGGTATGTGCCCCACCCTCTGTCCCATCCTAAAAACAATTGCCATATCTAATAGGAGATGTGCCCAAATTGGGGAGATCTAAAGCCCTGTGAGTACCAAATTATGTGTTAAACAATTATCTGGGGAAATGCTCTTCGCCCGTGTTTCACACGAGCTTTAATTTTGTATTAGTGATTGAGAGCTCAGATTGAGTTTTTACCCCTCGGCCATTTTGGCCTCGGGGTATTGTCGTTGCCATGTACGTCCGTCCGTCCGTCGGTCTGTCCGTCCGTCCGTCCGTACGTCTGTCCGTCCGTAACATTTCGTTTCCGGAGCATAACTTGACAACCGCCAGTTGGATTCCTCTCAAATTTGGTATGCAGCTACCATACCATGAGACCTTGCTTGGGATTGCGTTTGGCGCATGTGCGTCTACAGGTGGCGCCTCCTAGGGTCATTCCGTAACATTTCGTTTCCGGAGCATAACTTGACAACCGCTACTTGGATTCCTCTCAAATTTGGTATGTAGCTACCTTACCATGAGACCTCGCTTGGGATTGCGTTTTGGCGCATGTGCGTCTACAGGTGGCGCCACCTATGGTCAAAAGTTTCTCATGTCAGTCCGTAACATTTCGTTTCCGGAGCATAACTTGACAACCGCTACTTGGATTTCTTTCAAATTTGGCATGCAGCTGCCATACCATGAGACCTCGCTTGGGATTGCGTTTGGCGCATGTGCGTCTACAGGTGGCGCCACCTAGGGTCAAAAGTTTCTCAAGTCAGTTCGTAACATTTCGTTTCCGGAGCATAACTTGACAACCGCTACTTGGATTCCTCTCAAATTTGGTATGTAGCTGCCATACATAAGGTATGACAGGGTCATTCCGTAACATTTCGTTTCCGGAGCATAATTTGACAACCGCTACTTGGATTCCTCTCAAATTTGGTATGTAGCTACCTTACCATGAGACCTCGCTTGGGATTGCGTTTGGCGCATGTGCGTCTACAGGTGGCGCCACCTATGATCAAAAGTTAGGGTCATTCTGTAACATTTCGTTTCCAGAGCATAACTTGACAACCGCTACTTGGATTCCTTTCAAATTTGGTATGCAGCTGCCATACCATGAGACCTCGCTTGGGATTGCATTTGGCGCATGTGCGTCTACAGGTGGCGCCACCTAGGGTCAAAAGTTTCTAAGTCAGTTCGTAACATTTCGTTTCCGGAGCATAACTTGACAACCGCTACTTGGATTCCTCTCAAATTTGGTATGTAGCTACCTTACCATGAGACCTCGCTTGGGATTGCGTTTGGCGCATGTGCATCTACAGGTGGCGCCACCTAGGGTCAAAACTTTTTCTTGTCGGTCCGTAACATTTCGTTTCCGGAGGCATAACTTGACAACAGCTAATTGGATTCCTCTCAGATTTGGTATGTAGCTACCTTACCATGAGACCGCGTTTGGCGCATGTGCGTCTACAGGTGGCGCCACCTATGGGCAGAATTTTCTCAGTTGGTCCGTAACATTCCATTTCTGGAGCATAACTTGACAACGGCTGATTAGATTCTTCTCAAATTTTGTATGTAGCTGCCATACCATGAGACCTAGCTCAGGATGTTGCATATGTGTCTACAGGTAGTAAGTTTAATATTTCACTTCCCATTTACTTCCTTTTCCTCTTCAATGTGGTTATCCAGATGACAGTAATTCGCCTATCTGTTGCAACAGCCCATTTCAAGTCTACACGGTTCTAGTGGTAACAACAGTTAGGTAAAACACAATATGCCTGCATAACCCCATTCTCAACAATCATTATTAACATCAATTTTCTGAACAATCCATTAAACTCATCTGAGTATCATCACGACACATGCATAGACAAGCCGTTAACCGCACTCCAACCGAGCGAGGTCTCATTGTCAACTAGTTACATACTGTGCCGCCACTCATAACATGTATACTTATATTCCTCTACAAATACTCGTCAATTTCTATCAAATGTGCATCCGGGGGGTATCTTGTAAGCATGCTTACTGATGATTTTCACTGCCACAATCCCATTCAGCTTACTCGTGAAACGTTAACCACCCCCATGTATCTATGCCCTTACGGGGGGTATCTTGTAAGCAGCCTTACTGATCATTTTGATCAAATGTGTGCATCCCTCAGACTATGCTCTAGTTTATATTGTTGTATTCTACAAGCCAACAAAGGATTACTCGCCTCGGCTTATGGAATTATGCCCCTTTCGGATGTAATAATCTTTGATTTTGTTATCTGTAGTTGAATGTACAAGTTATATCTGCAGATCCGTGTTCAGTATAGCTTATTCTTCTCGGTTCTTATTTTACAGTAGTGCTAAGTCCGACGCCTATCGAAAGTGGCCCATACTTTACAGAGTTATGCCCCTTTACTGATATATTAATTTCTATTTCTGTCCTATATGCCTGAATGTAACCAACTATATCTGCAGAACTGTGCTTGGTATAGCTACTATATTTTGGAAACTTATTTATATTGTTGTATTCTACAAGCCAACAAAGGATTTCTCGCCTCAGCTTATGGAGTTATGCCCCTTTCAGATGTAATAATCTCCAATTTTGTTATCTGTAGCTGAATGTACAAGTTAAATCCGCAGATCCATGTTCGGTACAGCTTATTCATCTCGGTTCTTATTTTATAGATTGCTAAGTCAGATGCCTATCGAAAGTGGCTCCCCTCGACCTATATTTTACAGAGTTATGCCCCTTTAAGGATATATAATTTTTCTATTTCTGTCCTATATGCCTGAATGTAACCAACTACCGGTATATCTTGATCATCCCACATAGAACTATCTCTTCCCCAATTCACACTACACATGGGTCACTATCACTTGGGGAAAGCCGAGGGGTTTTGATTAGATCAATCTCCTGTTGTGAGAAGTAGAAGAGGGTGAGCAATGGCTGACCTCAAGGTAAGGCCTGATTACTATGTAATAGTGGTTGAGAGCTGCAGTCTGAACTTTAATCTACCCACTGTGATTGCAGATTGTACAAATACATTTTACTGTTTGAAAGTTTTTGCTCTATTAAATCAAGCCAACAAAGATTTGCCAGTGTACAGATGAAAAGTTGAACAAGTGCAGCTGACAGGATATATTTTCTTTAAGCTAATTAGAATTACTTGGCAGTAGCAGCAGAACAAGAAGCCCTGTCAAGTTGTGTTTATATGGCTATAGATGCCAGAGAAAATAACGGAATGCTAAATGCTGTGGATAAAGATAAACTTGTCTACATTACTTATCATAGCAATGTTACTGACACTGTGAACAGTAAAGGAAATTAAGTTACAGAATTTCATGTAGGGGCAATTTGGCCCCTTCACAAGAAATCAAGGTCACCCTTTTCATAAAAACAATCTTTCAATTTTTTTCACAATTTGTTTTTTATTTAATTCTCTGAAATTTGCATAAATTGTATTTTATTTAGTTTTAAATAATGAAAGCCAACCTGGGGGTCCCATGTGCTGGGAAATGCCTCTGATAGCATATCTGAGTATTTAAGAGTCTTTGGGGGCGAAGGCCATAGGCAGTTAGTTCAAAATACCTGTTCAAAATCAGTTTGCATCCCTTTCTCATGTCAAACGGTGGTAAATATAACCTGCATGTGCATGAAGTGCTCCTGTACTGGCCTGCTTTAATAATATAATAGCATTTAGGAGTTGAATAAATATATTAATGTCCATTATATTTAAGATACCACATTCTTAGTGCATCAAAGAAACTTTAATGATCCATTGCTTTAAATTTCCAATTATTCTGGACCCCCCCCTTTTTTCGCTCCCCTGATAGTTTAATGCCCCCATTTTTTCCTGTCTTTGTACATGTATTGTGGCATTATTTGAAAGCCATTCTGGTGTATATGTATAAGTCAGCGTGTCTGCATTCTGACATTGCATGGCCACTATGGCCATAGATCCACATTATAAAAGTTCTCATGTCATCATGATCAAGAACACATAGCCTACATGTAGTTCTTGAATGTTCAATGTGGGTTGATTTGGAACCAGCAGCTGCAGTACGCTAAATAGTATCAATTCCCAAGGCACTTAGAATTGGCCAGAAGCCAGAAACCACAGACATATTATTATCTGGGCAAAAAAAGAAGGTTTTCAGATATCTGCATGTATGTCTTCCTGGAATTTCAACCACAAGTTATTAAGTTCTTGTTTCTGGTGTTTGTATCAGCCAGGCTTTAAAAATGAGTTGGTTTACAGATTGTCCAACTTTTACCATGCTCCCTATTGTGCTTCAAACTATAACTCCCCTCTCTCCACGCACTCTCTCTGTGAGATCCTATATCTCCAGTGTTTCTCAATATATCTGCTCATTTTCAAGTACTGTTCAACTATTTGATTTTTGTTCCTTTCATATTTTGATGCCTGACAAAATATGAAGTCTGTGAAAGAAACAATTCACAGTTAGTCATGGTTAGTTGGTTAACTCCATTAAACCGAGCTATGAAAAAGGTGGCCTCACTTTGAAGTTGTATGGTGATTATTAAGGACAACAAGTAGAGGTGGGCCTATTTGCTGGAGTATCAATTGTGAAGGCACAAAGACCTGGCCAGGAGCCAACAACCCAGTATCTGGAGGTCATCTAGACCACAACAAAAACAACCCCAGAATGATTTAGTGGTGAAAACTTGTCACAAACCATCAGAATGAAATGCTGTTTGATAGGTCTATCCTGTTAACCATCTGCCGACCTGTAAACTTGTTGCACTCACAGCTGCTAGTGTTCTTAAGGTGTTTGATTGCCTTAATTTGTTGCTTTTTGTCTTACTTCAGCAGGTTTACTGTTGGAGTACAAACACCTGGAAAGTGATCTCTTTTGAGTCACTCATTTTACAAAGTGATCTAATGTGAATCATATTATAGTAATGACTCATCTAATCTGAGTCTGAGTCATTAGTAAATGACAAAGTGGTCTAATTTAAATAATTTTGTAATTTGCTCTAGTAGGTGAAAATCAAAGTTTATCTATTTTTCAGATACAAAAAATTTGACGTAGAATTCATCTATCACATTATCAGATAAATCTGGTGATGGATCAGAGCCGTAGTGATGAAGTTTAATGATACACCTATATCAATACATGAACTGACCAAACTTGCCCAATTCACACCACACATATATCTGATTAGCTTACAGTTTTGGGCCCATAGACAAGTTTTGTATGAGCAAACTATAATTTGATTTCAGAATGGGTTGAATTAACTATAGATGTACATGTATAACTATTATATAGCTAAAAAGAGTCTACGTGACTGACAGCAGAGTCCGTAATAATGTGCCAATGGATGATATGGAGAATGATTGTTCACACAGGTCACGTGCTCTTTACACTATTGAGGTCATGACCCACATATGGACTCCCAATTACAGTCATCCGAGCATCATTACATTTCCTGAGCTCCGTCATAACTCCTTATCTCTGACATGTTGGATAATTGACTGTTACAGCTCTCTGTGAAAATCTTCCTCTGTGAAAAACAGGACTCTGCTCTAATTAACACATATCCACCAGTGACCTAGATTTCTCTACCAAATCAGGTCAATTTTAAGACGAATTACGTGAAACAGAGTTGTGTAGTGGGTACTGTTGCCCTAGTCAAGTTCTATGATATAGCTTTCCACAGAAAAAAAAATCACTGTTTAATTTTATTTGATATGAGAGAAACTGGTGGGAGAGGACTATGGAAATGCGATTCGTCAGTCCTTCCGCCCGTCCATCCTTTTAACCGTCCCAAATGTTGTGAATGCAATATGTCAGTAACATAGCTAGAGGGCTAGAGCCTTGATCTTTGGTACACTGTTGTCTTATGAGATCCTCTAGGTCAAGTTTCCTGAAGATTGTCTTTGACTTATTTCCAAAGGTCACAGAGATCAAAAGTCACAGAGGTCAAAATTTGAATAGCAGTGACAGTCTATTGTGAACACAATATCTCAGGGGCAAATACAGCTAGAGCCTTGATATTTTGCATATAATTCTGTCTTATGGGAGCCTCTAGGTCAAGTTCACTCAGAGTAGACCTTAACCTATTTTCAAAGGTCACAGAGGTCAAAAGGTGAATAGCGGTGACAGTCTCTGAACACAATATCTGAGGGGCAAATACAGCTAGAGCCTTGATATTTTGCATATAATGCTGTCTTATGGGAGCCTCTAGGTCAAGTTCACTCAGGGTAGACCTTAACCATTTTTCAAAGGTCACAGAGGTCAAAAGGTGAATAGCGGTGACAGTCCCTTGTGAAAACAATATATATTTCAAATAGTGCCAGAGCCTTGATATTTTGCACAGTGTTGTCTTATGGAGATCTAGGTCAAGCTCAATCCATACTGACTTCGACCTATTTTCAAAGATCACTGAGATAAAAATGTGAATAGTCTTTTTTGCCTGTGAACACAATATTTAGGAAATCTTGACTTAATCTTGGCATAATCCGGACTTGTAAGAGCCTTTAGGACAGTTCCACTCCAGACTCCATGACCTATTTTCTGAAGTTAAAATGTGAATAGTATTGTGAATGCATATCTCAATAACAAGGAGAACTGGAGACTTGATATTTCTCGTAATACTGTCTTTTGAAGACCTCTAGATCAATTTCACTCGGGACTGACCTCGACCTATTTCCAAAATGTGAATGGCAGTCCTATTCGCTTGTGAACACAATGTCTAAGGGACAACTTTATCTAGAATCTTGATTCTTCACACAATGTTGGCATATAAGAGACTCTAGGCCAAGTTCACTACAGAATGATCTTGACCTATTTTCAAAGGTCACAGGCCAAAATGTTAAACGCATTGTGAATGTAGAATCTCAAGAACAGGATGTTCAGGAGACTGAATATTTGGCACAATGCTGTCTTTTGAAGGTTTCTAGGTCATGTTCACTCTGTTCTGACTTTGACCTATTTTCAAAGGTCACAGAATGTAAATAGCAGTCATATTTGCTTGTGATCACAATACCTAAGGGGCCTAGATGTAACTCGTCCTCCTGAACAGTATTTGGACAACTCTACAACACAGTTTTTATACGCCCGCCAAAAAGGCAGACATATTATGTGATGGCGGTTTCTGTCCGTCTGCCCGTCCCTCGTGTCTGGTCTATATCTGGGACAGTTTTCTATCTACGTTTCCAATTTTTGCTGAGTGGATACCCTATGGGGAGACAATGTGTCGCGTACCAAAATGAAAGTCGAAATCAGAGGTCAAAGTTCACTGGTCTAAAAAACGGTCTATATCTGTGAAAGTTTTCTATCCACATTTGCAATTTTTTGTGAGTGGATATACTAGGTAGAGACGATGTGTTGTGTATCGGAATTGGGGTCGAGGTCAAAGGTCACTGTGGCCTAAAAATCAGGAAATCATTGATCATTTGACAGTTTTCTATCTACAGTTCTAATTTTTGGTGAGTGGATTCCCTGGCAAGGACGATGTGTTGCATATCAAATGTAGGTCGAGATCAGAGGTCAAAGGTCATTGTGACTGGAAAAAAAGGAAATAAGGAAATTATTAAAAATTTCGATTTTTTTTTTGTGTCTGCAGATAAATTAGGGGGACACGATGTATCACGTACCAAAATGTAGGTCAAGGTCAAAGGTCAAGGTCACTGTGACCCCAAAATCATGAAGTTGTTAAAAATCAAGATTTTTTGTGTCCATTGATATATATTCAGGGGAGACGATGGGTCATGTACCAAAATTTAGGTTAAAAGATGAGGTTGTGTAAAGTGATGGTGAGTTCTGTCCATCTATCCGTTCATCCATTAACATTTGTTGCCCGTGCGATATATCTAGTTTCAAGGTATGGATTGGTACCAAACATTAGGTATACCTTACTTGCATGGCAAAGAGGAGCCATATCCATTTTGAGATCAATTTATCAAAGGTCAAGCTCAAAACTGAATCCAGTTTAACTGACTATACATGTTAGGTTGGAATATTCAGAGTTGTCTCCCCTACATGTATATGTCATTTGTCCTGTGAAGTTGTCTACCCTGTTTGATACATGTGAGAAACAGCTACATTTAGTTTAACTGCTGTGAAATAAAAACCATACATTTACTAATTTAACCGGGAGAAGGGTCCTTCATGAACTTTATACCTGTTTATTAACTCAAGAACAAAGGTTTACTTCATCACTTTCTTTACATTTTTCTTCCTTCATGAAAAACTTTCTCACCTGAAAGGAATCTATTTGAAGGAAAACTACTATTTTCTTGTTTTTGATTATTGTCAATTTCAGTGTGGGATATCATGTGAGCTCAAAGCTCTTGTTTCAAGGTCATTTAGTTACCAATGAGTAAAGTCCACTTTAGTTTACGATTCAATATAAGATGTGATATATATATATATGTCACATTCTCAGAAGCACAAAATCGTAGACCTTTCTCTGGATGGCTAGCTACAAATTGGAATCAAGGCCTTGAAATTTGAACCAGTGTAATTTCAGATGTACAGGCATTTTTTGGAGCCCCTCGGGCTCAATATTCAGAGAGAGGAGTCCCTCCAATAAGTTAGCCTTATACTTCTTAGGCCTCTGAAATAACTGCCTTAAATAAAGTCTACAAGTTCAAATTTTCCTAATTCCTGATATGTAGGCAACTACTGGGGCACATGTGGGGTATCCGGGTGTGAAAAGAATTAGGACCCAAACGTTGGGATATGATGTTAAATCATATTGACTCATTCACCCCTGATACATAGATGAATACTGCACCTATAAGCCACTCACAAATCATTGTCCACTGCATGTATATGTTGTTTCTTTGTTAGAATGATATTTCCTCTGACATGTCTGAATTTATATTGTAATTGTTTTTGCAGGCGCTGAAATCCGCAGCGTGTGCACAGAAGCTGGTATGTTTGCTATCCGGGCACGTCGAAAGATGGCCACTGAGAAAGACTTCTTGGAGGCCGTAAACAAAGTGATCAAGGCATATGCCAAGTTCAGCGCCACACCCCGCTATATGACATACAACTGAGAAATTAACGAGATGCTCTAACTAAAACTATCATCACAAACAATTCTTTGTCAATTTTGATCTGAATGCTCATTTCCGGTCTCTGTTCCAGAGCAGCCTGCTTTCTATCAGCGGCGAGCCGTTTCCACTTTTCTGGACATTCATGTACATGTATTACGAAAAAATGGGGAAAAGTTGAATAAAGAAATCAAAAGCATTAAACTTCTTAAATTTCTGTGTAAATGTGAACAATTGTCAGAAAGCAGTGAGTACATGTATTGGGGGAATGGTCAACATTTTGTGCAAGTTTGAGCAAAGAAATGTTAGAAAATAAGAACTTGTATTGAAAAAATTTGGAGAAAAAAAAAAAAATAAAACAAAGAAAACAAATATATCAGACCTGTCATCATTTTCATCTTTAGTGTGAATGTGGGCGAGTTTCTGAACCTTGAGATATTTGACATATATTGCTGCAGGGGTACAGTAATCCTTCTAACATTTCAATCCTCATATCCAACTACAATCATCCCCAATTTGGGGGAAACATTTAGTCAGCTGTTCTTATAAATTTGATCACTCAATGGAATATCTACAGGATTCTGAACCATTTTGTCAATTTCTGGCTCTAATAGATTTGATCACCTGCAGATTTTATGGTGGGAAATTTCACTTCCTGTGATAGAACTGTAGAGGAATTACCGTAACTGATTGTGTCTGGAATTTCTGCCTCAGTCTCAGTAATATTCCAGGAAGCGGACTTGTGCCACAGCTTTTGCAGTTATGCCAAACATACCTCTTTAAGCGTGTCAGTGTTTAACCAATAAAAAGTGGGTTTGTTGTAATAAGTCTGTCAAGTTCTGGGAGTGCTTAACTGAAAACAGGTTTTTGGTCAGAAAAAATGCCATCTTTCAGTTAAGGGTTGACCCTGGTTTGGATGTTGTGCCGGATGCAGCAGGGTACATCTGGTGGTGTTTGTGTGGTAAATTCTCTAATCATTCACTTACTCTAGTAGTAAAATTTAACTTCCTGTTCTGAGAAATTTTATCCACTCCTGATGCAAAATTTCACTTCCTGTGATTGAATTATTAGAGGATTTACCGTTCTGATGATCTAATCACTAGAAAAACAATTCCCTACCTGGAAATTTTAGTTTGTATAATAATTTACTCAAACCAGATTTTGATGAAATGATACAAAACTGGATGTGTTGAGAACATTTTCTGTGCCATTTATTCCGAATTTATGGAGTGATCAGCATTTATTAGACTGATTTGACTAAAAGGTAGGTGTTGATAGACCGAGACTCTTATGTGGTAGAGAGAAATGGCTCCACTGAAAGTACCGCCTCTGCTAATTAAAGCATTAAATGGGAACACAAATTGAAAATCAAAATTGCTAGAATGTTGATATGTGATTGCCATTTTTATATGCCCGCCAAAAGGCGGACGTATTATGTGATGGCGGTTTCCGCCCGTCTGTCCGTTCCTCATGTCCGGTCTATATCTGGGACAGTTTTCTATCTACAGTTCCAATTTTTGGTGAGTGGATACCCTACTGGGAGAGGATGTGTCGCATACCAAAATGAAGGTCAGAGGTCAAAGGTCACTGGCATAAAAAACAGGAAATCACTGAAGTGTTCGTGTCTGGTCTATATCTGTGAACTTTTTCTATCCATAATTTCAATTTTTTGTGAGTGGATACGCTAAGTGGAGACGATTTTTTTGTGAGTGGATACGCTAAGTGGAGACGATGTGTCACATAACAAAATTGAGGTTGAGGTCAGAGGTCAAAGGTCACTGTTGCCTAAAATCAGGAAATCATTGATTATTGACAGTTTTCTATCTACAGTTCTAATTTTGGGTGAGTGGATGCCCTAGGGGGGAATGATGTGTACATGTAGTTGTACGTCATGTACATATGGTTGCAATACAAAAAAGTTAGTGCGTGCACGATGCTTGCATATCAAATGTAAGTCGAGGTCAAAGGTCAGTGTGACAAAAAAATTGGGAAATCATTGAAAATTTCTAATTTTTTGTGAGTGGATTCAATAGGGGGAAATGAAGTGTCGCATACCAAAAATTAGGTCACGGTCAAAGATCACTGACCCAAAATCAGGAAATTATTGAAAATAACATTTTTTGTCTCAGTAGATACATTAGGGGGACACCATGTGTCCCATACCAAAATGTAGGTCAAGGTCAAAAGTCAAGGTCACTGTGACCCCAAAATCATGAAATTTTTAAAAATCATGATTTTTTTTGTGTCCATTGAGAAATCATGGGGAAATGTTTTGTCATGTACCAAAATTTAGGTCAAGGTCAATAGTCAAGGTCACTGCGACTCCAGAATCAAGAAATTTTAAAAAATTACTTTTTTTTGTGTCAGTAGATACATTAGGTCAAGGCTGAACGTCGAGTCCACTGTGACCCCCAAAATCATGAAATTCATAAAAATCTTGATTTGTTGTGTCCATTGATACATTGACGGAAGACGATGTGTCGTGTACCAAAATTTAGGTCAAGGTCAAAGGCCAAGGTCACTCTGACCCCCAAATCAGGAAATCATTCAAAATAACTTTTTTTCTGCCAGTAGATACATTAGAGGGACATGTGAAATATACCAAAATATGAGTCAAAGGTCAAGGTCACTGTGACCCCAAAATCAAGAAATCATTAAAAGTCACATTTTCATATGCCTGTCAAAGATGAGGTCGTGTAATGCGATGTTGCTTTCTGTCCATTCATCCATTAACATTTGTTGTCCATGCAATATCTCTGGTTTCAATGTATGCATTGGTACCAAACTTTGAGTATACCTTACTCGCATGGCAAAGAGGAGCCATACATTTTGAGATCAATTTGTCAAAGGTCAAAGTCAGTCCCACAAAACTGAATCAAGTTCAGCTGATTATTTTTGTTAGGTTGGAATATTCAGAGTTCTCTCCCCTACATGTACATGTATATGGCATTTTTTCTGTGGAGTTGTCGCCCATGTTTGAAACCGCTACATTTAGTTAAACTGTTGTGAAATGAAAACCATACATTTACTAATTTAATGGGGAGAGGGGTCCTTTATGAACTTCATACCTGCTTATTTACTCAAGAACAAAGGTTTACTTCATCACTCTCTTCTTTCTTCATGAAAAATCCTCTCGCCTGAAAAGAATCCATTTGCAGGAAAATTACTATTTTCTTGTGTTTGACTATTGTCGATTTTAGTTTGTGATATGTGAGATCTCGGCTCTTGCATCAAGGTCAACTAGTTATCAAGAGTTAAGTTCATTTTAGTTTATCATTCAATATAAGATGTGATATATCTAACATTCTCAGAAGCACAAAATTGTAGGTCTTTCTCATGGATTGCCAGCTACCCATTGAAATCACGGCTATTAACAACCTTGAAATTTGGACCAATGTAATTCCAGATATACGGGCGTATATTGATGCCTCTTGGGCTCTTGTTTATATTTGTGTTCACAAGGCAAACGTTTTATGTGATGGGGGTTTCCATCCGTCTGTCTGTCCCTTTGTGTCCTGTCTATATCTGAGACAGTTTTCTTTCCGCAGTCCCGATTTTTGGAGAGTGGATACCCTAGGCATACTAACATGAAGGTCGAAGTCCGAGGTCAAAGATCACTGGCCTAAAACTAGGAAATTGCTGAACTGTTTGTGTCCAGTCTTTGTCTATGTCTGGGAAAATTATCCTTCTACAGTTCCAATTTTTATTCTCGGTATAGTGGCATTATGAGAAGACGACGTGTCACATACCAAAATTGAGGTCAAGGTCACTGTAACCCCAAAATCAGGAAATCTTTTAAAATAACAGCCGACACATTATAGGTGTTCATGATGTCGCATACCAAAATTGATTTCAAAGATAAAGTTCATTGTGACCCCAAATCAGGAAAACAGTGAAAATCACAATTCTGTGCATCAGAGGATGTATAAGGGGAGACCATTTGTTGTGTGGGCATAACGTGAAGCCAATTTTGGCTATTGTTTGTGAGTAATTTGGCATTAATTTCATCAAATATTCCCACTGGATTCTGAGATTTTGCATTTCAAAGATTTCAGGAGTTTGGTTGAAATTTGGTACGCAAATGAACTAGACAATAGACAAACAATACCTTTGTCCCAGTAAGTCCTGAAATTTTACTGCAGTGTTTCCCAGTTCTTGGTGTACCTCTACCCCAAAACTCACAACTCAAATGTCATTCTACACTACTCCACGGCTGTGCATGAGCAGAATAACATTTCCACGACACACCAGTCCAGTTGGATGCTCTCCCACCTGTGCTTCAACATGCCTCATACGGAACACAGATGGTCCACTTTGACCCCAAAATGTCCATTCAAATGCCCTTTTCCCACAAATTCCTGTCTGCAAATGCGCGCCATAGCCTCACTTCCACCCCACACTACTCCAGTCAGACTCTCATCATGCTTCAACATGACACCTTGAACCAGTGCTTCAACATGACACTTAGTTGACCCTTTCGGATCACAGATGGTCAATCTCGACTTCAAAATGTCGATTGAAATGCCCTTTCCTCACAATTCCCTGCGGACGCATGCAAGCCATTGCCTTACTTTCACTTCACACCCATTCAATCGGATGCTTCCCCATGAGTGCATCGAACTGATATGGACCATGGATGGCCCACCTCTATCCCAAAGTGTCCACCCAGATATCTTTTTGTACTAATGCCCGACTGCACATGCACGGACTGACACCAGAAGTGACCTTTGACATGGAAGTGACATCACTGGAAATAACAGGTGAGATATTTAACATTCAAATAACTGAAGGGGATTTAGCAGTAGAAATTTAGCAGCAGAAAATGTTTGTTTCAGGGGAGATAACCAGGAAATGTTCAAAAGATTTATCGGCCCCTAAATAGGCGCGAAGATACACTTTATATACTACTCACAAGCACAAGTTGGATTTATCCAATACACCAGCTTACCAGCGAAGGGAATTCCATAATAATTGCAGAAGTATCCTGTATGATCGTACCATGCATTTCGGATGGTTCGAATACCCACAGTGTGAAGGGTTCTCAGTGCACTGATTTGGGGACATTATTGGAGAAATTAAAGAAATTATTACTGGAAATATATTTTCGATCTGAATAATCCTCGTTTGAAATGCTTATACTTATGCTCCTATAGTGTTACGCCACATTCCTTGTGAAGGTGGTGATATTCATTTGGTCCTGTGATGAGTTATTTAATGACTGCAATCCAATATTCTCGGTTATCTATATTTTGTGCCTGTTTAAAGTTCTCATTATGAAGACAAAACGTTATTTAAGCAAATGTGAAAGGATTTCTCGTTATGTTAACCGGTTTTCATACATTCTTCTTGTGTGGTTTATCGTTTGCCGAACTGTACTAATCGGCCATTATTCTCCATGTTTTTCACATTCTGTTCTTCTGAATATTCGAGGAATCGTCCCATCAGTTTACGGTCTGTAACCTGAGACCTCCATTGAAATGATCTCACCTCGAAACGCCCTGTATTATGCGTATTAAAATGGAATTATATGTAACCGTGAACGATGTATGTTTGGACATGTGTTAAAACGTTCGTGAACCGAAGTTCGATTTCACGGTCGTTTTCACTGACGATATGAATCTGGCAGACAACGGTTTGGAGTAAAACAACTCCAGCGTTACGTGACACGCTGTTACATATGTGTTGTATTACACTCATGTGGGCTTTAATGTCCCATCTCCCCAGGACTTTAACTAAACATCTGGAATTTATTATATGAAAGATAAACAGAAGAAAGGTGATAGCGGCAAAAAAATACATTTTGATCGAATTTCCACTCCGACTCTCAACTTTGTTGTAATTAACTGTAAACCCAATTTATTTGGAGTGTTGCCTCAATGGGGTTATCTTAGCATCCGTTTTGTCTGACCTATACACCCTTGGATACTGCGTTAGCATTTGGTTCCGAGAAACTCTCTCATATTTATTGTTGATGAAAGACGAATGGGAAGAATGGGAAGAAAACGAAGTACTGACGAAACGAAATGATTCATTTAGAAATACATAGTGACAAAATAGAGGATTATTTGGTATTATTCGTATGGCAAGCCAAAGTGCTTTTTATTCCGAATTTCCGATATCGGAAAAAATCGGAAATTCTAATTTCCCCATATCGGGAATTCAGTTTTCGATATCGGAAATAGAATTTTTCATATTGGAAATTGTCGCTGAATTTCCGATATCGGAAATGGAAGCTTTACGAAAACGGTTTCCTCCCTTAGCCCCTGAGGTTTTCTGCCATGGCAGCAGCGGAGATTGGTACGCTTTTCACTCACGCGCATGCTTCCGTTCTGGGGAGTAATCGCTTGGACCGTGCCAAGCTCTACCAGGCATCCATTACGTTCTGCTTCACGCCTCTCCATGTAGCGCTGTAAGGGTCTCACGGACTTTACCGGAGTTGACCCAAGGTCATCTGTTGCCACAGTAAACGAACATGACGACCGTCTAACTGGGCGAATTAATATCAGCCGCGATTCACCGATATATATTTCCGCAACATATATAGTTCTGAGGTTATGTGTCAAAAAGCTGCCTTCAAACTGTGACACTGTCGTTTCGTAACACACTGAATATCCGTTAAGTATATTCCAAGATAAATATACGTTTGCGATCAGTAAAACAGTAAGACAGAACAGTTCTTGGTTTCTGCAGGAATCCTGCAAAAGATGGCGAGACCCCTACAGGGGTAAATGCAGCGTAGCGCAAAGCACCCTGGGAGAGGATGGGACCGTGCCTCAACAAAGCAACCCAAAATTTCCGATATCGAAATTTCAGTTAAGTACAATACTGCTGTTGCCATGCACCCATAGTATGCATGATGCCCTGTCATATATGGTGGTTAACATCTGATAGTAATAAGCCCCACTCCCCAGGGATCCTGGACCTTGGGAGTGTTAAGTGTAACAGGAATACAGAATAAAGTATGAAAAAAATAAGCCTTAAAAATTTCTCGATATCGGAAATTCAATTTCCGATATCGAAAATTCTAGTTTCCGATAACGGAAATTGCAACAGTTTATAAAATATCACGTAGGGGCTGCTTGTTGGACTACTTTACATCAGTCTTTTCCTATAATCAGAGTCTCTGTTATTTTCTCTGGATCCTATTCTGAATTTCAATCTAACTTTGCTGCCATCGCTCTGTAGTCTCTCCTGATCAGACAGTATATACCGATAATAGTCAGTTAACAAGAGGCTATCGTTGTTCACACGACCTCACGTCTCAGTCGGGATGACAGTATATACCGATAATAGTCAGTTAACAAGAGGCTATCGTTGTTCACACGACCTCACGTCTCAGTCGGGATGATGGATGCCAACTAAGGTGAATCTCTCTGGATCCAAGTTCGCTCCTCGAGTGTGCAAGGTCCACTGGATCCAACTGATCTCTGCGGGCCTAAAGACAAACTGTCCGGCTACCGTGAACGCACTCGTGCGCTGATCTTGGCCAACGAGGGATTTCGAATCAACCTGTCACCCTGCCTGGATCGAGGAGGTTGAAAAGGAAGACCTGTAATGAAAACCAAAGCAAATAAATACAATATTATCATATAATTCAATGAACAGGTATGCAAGGTTCAGATCGCGGTAGCGTACATTAGTAGCAGAGAAGGCGTGTTACAGGTCGCCACAAGCCACCCAAATCCACATAGCCACCGCAAGCCACCATCACCCACCGAGCGCTGTCATACGTCATTATCAATTTCTATTTGTATAAATTATTGCGTCTGGATATTAATAAATTATATACGTTATAATTTACCTAAATATATATATATAGTATAGATCTACATATGATATTATTAATAAACCTCTATATTAATTTTTACAAAAATTGCAATTAGTGCTTGGTAACACTCGACTGATAATTACGGGGTATATATTTCGATTATAACCTCGCTATACAGATAGGAGGCGGTCGCGTTACATAATTGTATTGATTTTAGTATCTGTCAATGTGAAAGTGTAGGGTTGTATAGTGGTAACAGGTGTGATTGAATAAACAGAGATGACACGGTTTGATTATAGGAAAGCGTTTCAATTATAGACTTCATAACTTGATTGCAATCAGTGTATGATAATATTGGGGTTTTGAATGTTTATATCGCTTATATTTACAGAACGATATCGATTGAGTAATTAATGATCAACGTATAGTTGGAGTTAAAAGTGTATACCGTGAAATAAATCATTATTTGAGAACCGCTTGTCGAAATATATACCTCTAATAGTATTCGATTTATAGCTTACTTCGGAATGGCGAATTTACTGAAAAATACCATCGAACCTAAAGAATCGTCCGTAAGTATTACAATTTTATTACGACTTACTCACTGACAATACTGATACGTTTAATCACACGACTTTGTGGATATAACGATATACATAGTGAACAGTGTTGTAAATTAGCTAAAATTGGAGTATAGCCGAGTTCCATATAGCGATCGCTCACTTTTAATATCTCAATTGTATGTTTTTTACAGGATAAAAACTCTGTATGGGCTGGATTCGTACGAGAAAATGAGGACATTTTAGGTAGTTCCGGTTGGCCCAGTTTGGAGAATGTATTTGCCATAGATGGGGTCGTTGAAACACGAACGGTTTATAATGACGATGACTGAAATGCGGGTATAAGAAGTCCGACAACCATTCTCCTAAATGATCCCCCTTCACTTCCGGAGATTAAAACACGCAAATGTGTAGAAGAATTATCCCGTTTATTCTCGCCCAGAGTTTGTAAAAACCACCACCACCACCGGGAGAGGACCCAAAAGTCCACGAAATTCCATGAAAAGTCCTATATGTACAGACACCACCACCGCCGGACTCACTCACTCACTCACTTACTCACTCACTCACTCACTCACGCAATCATCACTCACTTACTCACTCATGTAATCATCACTCACTCACGCAATCATCACTCACTTACTCACTCACGCAATCACCACTCACTCACTCACTCACCCACTCTCACTCACTCACCCAAACTGTAACTGCCCCTCGCATATATTTAAAACTCCTCAAAAGTCCATGAAAAATACTCAAATGCCCAGTCCTATATGTACGGACACCACCACCACCACCGGACTCACTCACTCACGCACTCACTCACTCACTCACGCAATCATCACTCACTTACTCACTCACGCAATCACTCACTCACTCACTCACTCACTCACTCACACACACACACTCTGACTGACCCTCGCATATATTTAAAAGTCCATGAAAAGTACTCAAATGTCCAGTCCTATATGTACAGACACCACCACCACCACCACCACCGAGCTCGGAAGTGACGTCATAGTACTCATGCGCACGCATTTGGGGTGCAGCCGAACCCTGGTGTACTCTATGCCCTACGGGCTATAGGGTACAGGGTGCACCACAGATGCGTGCGCATGAGTACTATGACGTCACTTCCGAGCTCGGTGGTGGTGGTGGTGGTGGTGATGGTGTCTGTACATATAGGACTGGACATTTGAGTACTTTTCATGGACTTTTAAATATATGCGAGGGTCAGTCAGAGTGTGTGTGTGTGTGAGTGAGTGAGTGAGTGAGTGAGTGAGTGCGTGAGTGAGTGCGTCAGTGACTGCGTGAGTGAGTGCGTGAGTGAGTGAGTGAGTGAGTGAGTGCGTGAGTTAGTGAGTCCGGTGGTGGTGGTGGTGTCCGTACATATAGGACTGGGCATTTGAGTATTTTTCATGGACTTTTGAGGAGTTTTAAATATATTCGAGGGGCAGTTACAGTTTGGGTGAGTGAGTGAGAGTGGGTGAGTGAGTGAGTGAGTGGTGATTGCGTGAGTGAGTAAGTGAGTGATGATTGCGTGAGTGAGTGATGATTACGTGAGTGAGTAAGTGAGTGATGATTGCGTGAGTGAGTGAGTGAGTGAGTGAGTAAGTGAGTGATGATTGCGTGAGTGAGTGAGTGAGTCCGGCGGTGGTGGTGGTGGTGGTGGTGGTGTCTGTACATATAGGACTTTTCATGGAATTTCGTGGACTTTTGGGTCCTCTCCCGGTGGTGGTGGTGGTTTTTACAAACTCTGGCCGAGAATAAACGGGATAATTCTTCTACACATTTGCGTGTTTTAATCTCCGGAAGACAATGGTTGTCGGACTTCTTATACCCGCATTCCAGTCATCGTCATTATAAACCGTTCGTGTTTCAACGACCCCATCTATGGCAAATACATTCTCCAAACTGGGCCAACCGGAACTACCTAAAATGTCCTCATTTTCTCGTACGAATCCAGCCCATACAGAGTTTTTATCCTGTAAAAAACATACAATTGAGATATTAAAAGTGAGCGATCGCTATATGGAACTCGGCTATACTCCAAGTTTAGCTAATTTACAACACTGTTCACTATGTATATCGTTATATCGACAGAGTCGTGTGATTAAACGTATCAGTATTGTCGGTGAGTAAGTCGTAATAAAATTGTAATACTTACGGACGATTCTTTAGGTTCGATGGTATTTTTCAGTAAATTCGCCATTCCGAAGTAAGCTATGTGAATGAGTGAGTGGTGATTGCGTGAGTGAGTAATCGAATACTATTAGAGGTATATATTTCGACAAGCGGTTCTCAAATAATGATTTATTTCACGGTATACACTTTTAACTCCAACTATACGTTGATCATTAATTACTCAATCGATATCGTTCTGTAAATATAAGCGATATAAACATTCAAAACCCCAATATTACCATACACTGATTGCAATCAAGTTATGAAGCCTATAATTGAAACGCTTTCCTATAATCAAACCGTGTCATCTCTGTTTATTCAATCACACCTGTTACCACTATACAACCCTACACTTTCACATTGGCAGATACTAAAATCAATACAATTATGTAACGTGACCGCCTCCTATCTGTATAGCGAGGTTATAATCGATATATATACCCCGTAATTATCAGTCGAGTGTTACCAAGCACTAATTGCAATTTTTGTAAAAATTAATATAGAGCCTACGATATAGGCCTCATTTTTGAATGATTAGCGTACAGATTCGGAGAATTTATTGATATGAATCCGTACTATATATATATATATATATATATATATATGTATATATATATATATATATATATATATATATATATATCGAAATAACATCTTTTTGTAAAAGCGATATAAAACCTAAAATATATGCCGTGTTATTTAATCGTTATTAATGATTAACGTATGAATTCGGAAGGTTTATTAATAATATCATATGTAGATCTATACTATATATATATATTTAGGTAAATTATAACGTATATAATTTATTAATATCCAGACGCAATAATTTATACAAATAGAAATTCATAATGACGTATGACAGCGCTCGGTGGGTGATGGTGGCTTGCGATGGCTATGTGGATTTGGGTGGCTTGTGGCGACCTGTAACACGCCTTCTCTACTACTTACATTCTATGCAAAGAAGATCCCTGATCTACAAATTAGGCTTAGCTGTTCTTTTATAGTTACCGTTAAACGGAAGTCCAATGTAATAAAAAAGATACATACAATTATTCGCGAAAGCCCAATCTAAATCTCGGACAGGCCTTGTCGCGGCCACAGTCTGATCACGACCGGTTCCGTCGTAGTCGGGACCAGCGACTATCTTCCTTCCAATGGACTTCGTCCACTTCCGGCTTGATGGACTTGACATCTCCGTCGTGTCTCGGCTACACGATCTCCGTGGTTAAGTCCGGTGTCTATCTTCTTTCTCCTGGTCTCTTCCCTCCCGGGCTTCTTCCCTCCCGGGCTTCGTCGTGTCTCTTCTTACATGACCTACCCCTCCAAATGTTGGTAACTGTCAATCGATTCCGACGGCCTGGCTCTCACAGTACAAAGGCTTCTACCCCGAAAACACCACAGCACAAGTCAAGTGCACGGCTAACCACGGCAGCAGACGGCACTCCTCGTGGGAATAGACCCCAGGCTTCAGCGACCCCGCTCAACAGCTACTCATTCCAAGGACAAATAATCAAGGCTAGGGTTCACGGCTACACAGTTCACACACACATGATCTAGCGATAACATAGGGTGGATGGGTAGGCACCTGGTGTAAGAACTCTTCTTTTCCCACTACTGTATGGAATCATATAACATATATACAAGGTTGTGGGAGACTGTATGTAAGTAGTAGTATAAGGGCATTTAAAGCCAATGGCTCGTCACTGCGCATGCGCGAGAAAGTGGTGTGCGCGGGAGTGTTGTGCGCAGGTATGAGATTTTGTGGCGGTGTGCGCAGGAGTCATGTATGACGTCATTTCCGGTCTGCGTGAATCGGGCGTGTGTATTCCTCCGCGGTGATGCGGTCTGGTGGTGATGCGGTCTGCCTCCGCCGACAGAAAGTAGTCCCAAATTCTCCGCCATTCTCCGGCAAACTTCAGGGGCGAGGGGGGTCCCTAGTGTACCGATTGGATCGAGTGAGGTGTCAATTTGAAGCATTCGTGAAGGGGCATCCGACGGGATGGGTGTGACGTGGAACTGACGTGATTCTGCGCATGCGCAGTAGACAAAATATATGGAAATAGACGTTTTGGGGTCTAGGTGGGCCCCTATTGGTCCGATGGAGTCGTATGAGGTATCAATGTGAAGCATTCGTGAAGGAGCATCCGAGTGAATGGGTGTGACGTGGAACTGACGTCATTCAGCGCATGCGCAGTAGACAAAGAGTATGGAAATAGACGTTTTGGGGTCTAGGTGGGCCCCTGTTGGTCCGATGGAGTCGTATGAGGTATCAATGTGAAGTATCGTGAAGGAGCATCCGACGGGATGGGTGTGACGTGGAACTGACATCATTCTGCGCATGCGCAAGCGGGAATTGTGGGAGAAGGGTATGGAAATAGACATTTTGGGGTCTAGGTGAGCCCGTAGTGGTCCGATGGTGTCGTCTGAGGTCTTATTTTGAAGCTCCCCGTGGAGGAGCATCCGACTGTGCTCATGGTTCGTCCGTGTTCAAGAGTCTGCGCATGCGTAGTCTGTGTCTGAGGTCTTATTTTGAAGCTCTCGTGGAGGAGCATCCGACTGTGCTCATGGTTCGTCCGTGTTCAAGAGTCTGCGCATGCGCAGTCTGGCCGTAGTATAGAAAGCAGGCATTTTGGGGGTGCGTGGCAGTGTGTTTGATCAACCACTATGGGTCCGTGGTTGTGGTTTGGTGATGTGGGTTCTGCGCACAGACGTCACTTCCGGGTTTCACTAAAACTACCTCCGAACCCAGAAGAGTTCCAATGTTCCCTTACACGTAGGGTCCGGATTTTCAACATCCAAGTTTTCCCCGGCCCGGCCCGCAGCGCGCGGGTTATCCGGGCAAGCGCGCGCGCACGCTATCCGGCCGCAGGCGCGCGCGCGTCATCACCGGAAGTGCGCGGGTGAATGTCAGGTCAAAAGGTCAAAGGTCACATCCAGATCAAAAGGTCAAAGGTCTCCCTTTCGGCAATGTTCGGCAAAAATGTTGCGGCATCGATATGCAGAGCTTGAACCCAAAAAGGGGATTGTAAATTAACCTGGGAAGGATGGGCAGTTCCATTTTGGACCAATCAGCGCTCGAGGAAAAGAGCCAATGAGCGATCGATAAAAGAACCAATGGACGGGTACTAGAATTTCGCTCACGTCTGCGCCTACACCCGGGTACTAGGATACTTTCGCCTACATCCGCGCCTACATCCGGGTTCTTGTACACCCGGGTAATGTTTTCTGGACATTGATGGGTTACCTTTGGCCCCATTCTAGGCCACTGATTGGCTAATACGGTGTTCAAAGCCAGTTTCATGCATTATACTCATATAGAAAATTACAAGCGTCTAGTCCGTCATTCATAATCCAGCCGTCGTCCATTAGAGAATATCCGCGTCCATAATCCAAAGACCTATTCCATTTTCCACATAACAGTATTAGCACCAAATTCAAAAAGACAATCATAGTATACATAAACATAGGCTTGTTTCCTGCAAGAAAAGTTTTTTTTTGGTGAGATCTCATTTTGTTTTTTATTCAACAATAACTAACAACAACAACGTGAGAACAACCACGTGAAAACTGAAGCCCAGAACAGGGGGCTTGTACATTGAAAGAACTGAAGCCCAGAACAGGGGGCTTGTAAACTGAAGCCCAGAACGGGGCTTGTGCATTGTAATGATGGACGGCCCAGTCATATACGAGTACATCGCAGTCCTCGACCTTGGGGTACACGTCAAACATCTGTACGATGGTAGATAAGGTTCTGACCCGCCATCGATGGTACAGGTAAAACAAGCAATATTGTCCACACACGCTACTGGTCAGGCTTTGCAACGTTTCACTGTTCCAACACCACGTCTCTGTGCCTTGATCCATGAAGTCTGTTAAATCGGGATGGAGGGGTGGCAGGCCGTACGGGTCAAAGTATTCGCCCTGCTGTTCTGTCAAGTACACGGCCACCCAATGTTCACCGGGCCGATTCATCGGGTCCGTGTTGAGAACGTAAGCAGCAGGATACACACGGTCTAATGGGAACACATCTCGGGGAACACCCCTTGAAAGACCATACGTGTCCCTGGGTCATTCTCCAGCACGGTGGTTATCTGGTCTGTATCCATGTTAGGTGGCAAAGTCACACAGGACGTTGCGCGCCTTGTCCACTTGAATGATGTTGTCAAACTCGGCGTAGCAGATCACATTGACGGTGGTCCCGAGGGCTCGTGCAAAGTGGATTTCCAACCGTAAGTTGCCTTGCTTGGCCAGGGCCAGCTGATGGTCGTTATCTAAGGCGGGGGTCAGATCGAAACAGAACAACGTGTATCCGCTCGCGTAGTCCTCCCGACTGATCATATTCCCTTCGTCCTGGTTGATTTGACTGGTGGCTGTAAACAGGCTCTGATAGGCTCGAATGAAATTCCTGCGCCCAGAGTTCGGTGTTAAGGCCGTGGCTGGGACCTGTTGTCCATCCACATGCAGGGCCACAAAATTGATGCCGAAATGTTTAAAGTCAAACGGATTCTCTGAGTAGGCTCCGCTGAAACTGGTATTTTCCACACATGCCAGGATCAATCGCTTGGGTAGTTCCCACAGGAACAGGTTTTCTTTGTTGGCGCTCATATTTCCAGCAGGCACAGAGAACACTTTGGTTTGTACACGTCGGATAGGGTACTGGGCTGGTTTTGTTTCCAAGGCTTTCATGTGTCTCAATTGAACGGCTGGATTCGGTTTCACTTTTCGGACATGCAGGACTGCGTCTTGGATGACAATCTTATAGTCAGCTGCATGCCCGTCTACGTTAGTGGCCATCAAGGCGAAGGTCGGAGGTGCCCGTATCAGTCGGATTTTGATGGGGATCTTGTTCAAGAGGTACCGGTCTTGCGTGAAAATGTCTGCGTGTAGTCGACCCATGAGATCCACCGAGGCGCCGTTCGCAGTGAAAGCCTTCCGTGTGTTATATCCTTCATTGTCCATCATGTGCTCGGCTGTGTCCTGGTAGAATAAAGCGGCTGTCAGCTGAGATTTTTTAGCCTCTCGTCCATACGACAACAGTGTCTCGATGTAGGCTCGATAGGGGTCGTGTTGGTCGAGTCACTGATGAGTTTGTCGCTGAGAAAAATATCCACCTGTTGAAACATCGAGTGCAGCCAGAGATTCGTCGGGACCACCGTTGCAGCTTGGATGATTCTGGAGCCATCCCCATTGACGACCTTGGCTTTCACATACAAGTATGTAAGGGCTAAATCCACATAGGCCGTATCCGCATTACTGATGGTGAACTCGATGGGCCCTGTTTCGTTGATGCTGGAGAGCGGGAGATGCTCCACCCATAATCCTTGTTCGGCACTGGTCTGTGTGGGCGGCACGGTCCACAAATCAAATTCACTGTTGCTGGAGGGGCAGGACTCTGCGTGGATTAAGGACATGTTTAAGAAAAGATATCCTGGGTCTTCGATGTGCGTCGTCGCTGGGTCGGTCGTCGACTGGTGCGTGGTCTCGGTGGTGCAGGTCTTTTACTCCCTACGGTGCGTTGTGCTTTGGCCACCAAGACGCCTCCCGCTTATTTGGCCCGCCGTTTCAAGGCTTTTTTGGGTGCTGTACCCCCCAAGACATCACCGGCCACTTGCAGTCCACTGCGTACCGCTTGTTTACCGATTGCTTTCACCCCACGCGTCACCAAGGGCAGGAACGTTTTGACGATGCTCCCGAGTATGATCCCCAGCCCATGTCCTCGTTGCATGCGTGCACCACTAAAGACGGAAAGGCCACCTCCGGCCTGTTGGGCATAATAGTCCATATAGCTGCGTGCATCGCACTCGTAAGGGACCTTCATTATACAAAGTGGGGAGCACGTGCTTGTCGAAAATGAAGTGTCAGCACCACTTTTCCTCGTTCGAATGCCACCGGTCGTTCCGTGTCATCTCTTATATCCACCGTGATAGTGTTGATGTCGGTTGTCGTACGGGTAGGTAGAGCATGTGGGTGAAACTGTGGGTGACTTGATCTCCATACGTCTTTTTAATGGGGACCACCCGTAACAGAGGTGTGTTGATATCGCCCACGATGTGGTTGTCGACTACGTCCGAGGAGACGTAGAGTCCGTACATACCCGACTTCATATCCATCGGGATCTGGCCATGGTCCTCGGATGGACCCGTGTAGGTCGCGTGAGCGAGACCCAGCATTTGCTGTAGGATAGGACTCAGTACGATACTCACGTTGGCGGTGAGGAGGATATGTGCCTTGTCGTTGTGTGCGTTGTAATCGAAGTCCATGTGATTCTTGAAGGGAAAGGATTTGATGGGTTTTGAAACATTCGTGACCTCCCGTAGAGCCTTATAATGCAACAGTCTTGTCAGCCCCTGCATGAACTCCTTGGGGGTATCGTATTGGCCTTCGGGGAGGGTGAGTCGGGTGCTTTTGCCTTCGTAGGTCACCTCGTACCACACTTCATTGGCTCGCACGTTGTACCACGAGTAAGGGTATTGGATATCCACGAGGCCACATTCCCATCGTCCAGGTAAATGCAACGGTTGCGGTAACTGGGTGACGTACTTGGCCAAGGTGTTGTCAGGAAACACATCCAGCGAACTGTTACTGGGTAGGGTGAGGTAAAACATGGCGACTGAGCTGTCCTGCTGCTGCTGTTGGTTTTAATAGGTGTTCCAGGATTTGGGTGGTTGTGTCCGGCGTCGTATTCGTCGCGGTGACTTGCTACGTGTCACGGCTCTGGAGTTGTGGGGTGTCTTGATCAAGGGTGGTTTTTTAAAGGTCTGAAAAGAAGGTACCCGTTGTGGTGGTGTTTTGGGGGGTGACTCTGGTTCCCATTCGGCTTGCCAAGAAGGTAGTGGGCTACTCGGCGATTTCTGGGTCCGCTGCATCCAGGCCCAGCGCTGGGGATTCCCCACCAATTCCTGTGGTACATGCATGTCTTTCAAGCCTTGAGCGAAGACCTCCCATCCTCGAGGATCCGTGTGCGACCTGCGTTGGCGCATCAGCTCATTCACTAAATCCGTCATGTGGGTCCCGGGGACCACCTGATTCTGTACCAGGAGTTCGCCTTTATCATTCCAAGTCATGTTATGATTCTGTTTCATCCGTTGTAATACCAGGCCAGCTTGTTTTTTGAACGATGCAGGTACACTCTTCAGCACTTCGTCTTCGACCCACTGTGGGGCTGTGGGTGGTACCCCTGGTAATGGCGGCGGTTGGAGCGGTGCTGAGGTCGGCGGTGTGTCACGTGGTGGTGGTGGTGGTGGTGCTGGGGTAGAGAGGGTTTTGTATTGGTCCATGAACGTCAAGTACCGTTGAAGCGTCTCATTGTACCGTTGTACTTTCTCACTGTCGCTTAACCCCGGTCTCTGTAAGATCTGTTGCATCTCTCCATCGAGGGTGTTTATGGTCTTCACCGTAGGTGGGACAGGGTAGGGCGATTGAAGGTTTAGAAGGAACCGTGGTTCGACGAGGACCATTTTATTCGTGTGGTTCATTGTCGGCCGAAGAGTCCACCCAATACTGGACCCAACACGGAAGCGGCCAACGGTGCTAATATGGCCCCGAGAAAGCCGCCTTTCTGTAACACCTTTTTCTTTTGTGTTTGAGAGACTCGCTTCTGGGCTAGGGTTCGGAGACCTGTCTTATGCTTGGTCAACTTGGTCTTCTGAGCCGGAGTCAGTGGTACGTTGCCTTTTAACAGGTTTTACCCGATCTCGCACAGACAGCGTACAAATTCAGGGTCCGCACCACGTACTATGGTTCGGACCAACTCGGGTGGGGCCGTCTTCAATACACGGAGCGTCGGAGCGTGCTTCCGTACTCGCGCAGACATCATGTACAACTAATGCTAGAACTCACAGCTCTTTTTATCTATCTGACAAAGTCAACCATGCTGTGGTATTAATTCTTTTTATTACCCCCATCATCAAACACACACTCCAGCTGGGGGAGCCACTGTGGGTGTGTTTACATTATTTTTGCATGTACACGTGGTGGGTCTTTCCGGGAAAGATGATGGTCCGTAGTCGAAGGTGGTCGGGGGTGGCTTGCTTGAGGTCGAAGAGCATATACCCGTGCTGAGGGGTTGTCGCATCTTTGAAGGCTTCCAACGCAAACGGTGTGCGGCCGGGATACATCTGTCTCGCCAGGTGCAGCAGTTGAGTGGTATCTCTCGGGTTTTTGAAGACCACTAGATAGTGGGCATTTAAGCTGATGTTCCTGAACAGATTCTGCACAATGTAGATGATGCTGAGCCGCCGATGATGGCTGCCTTTGGTAAAGAGTTGGGTGACCCGCGCATCCGTCTCCGCCATGAGATTATCCAGAACCGCCTAGGTGTCCGGTTCCAAATCGACCCGTCGGTCCTGCGATGACGCAAGTGAAGGGATGCTGCCACCGAGGGTCCATGGTTCGAGCTGTATGCGCTGTCGTGGTAACCCGCTCTTGTAAATTTGGTACGAGTGAACTGGAGTGGTGGTGGTGGGTACAACGTCGGTCGTCGTTGTCTGTTCACTGTGAGTGATGATGGTGGTGGGTACAACGTCGGTCGTCGTTGTCTTTTCACTGTGAGGGATGAAATCCCGTGGGTTTTCAGACGTAGTGGGTGTTCTTGGTGTAGGTGTGGACTGTATACTTGGTGTGGAGCTCGATGTGGCTTGTACACGGGGTGTGGTGGTGGTGATGACTGGGCTCGATACGGGGTTGACTGGTGCTATCTGTAGACTGGTTTGACTGGTGGCTGGTGTTCTCAGTTGGTTAAGTAACGTGCTGACATAGGCTACGTCATAAAACACACCTCCGTACAACACACTCAGCAGGGTTAGCACTATCACCACAAGGCCCACTTTGGGAGACGCTGTGTTCAGAGGCAGCTGCTGTTTGTCCATAGCACTGTGGTCGAACGTGGAATGAAGGATGACGGCAGTGGTGTCTGGCTTTATAGTCGTTTCACCTGGTTTGCAGTGACCCAGGAATTGAAGGAACTGAGCCAGCCTTGCCATTTGACGAAATGAAACAGTTTGCCACGTCGACGTTCCGTTTTCAAAATCTGCTCCACCGTGTAGTAGTCTTGCTGTGTTTACGACAGGCTGTAATTCCGTCTCGTAAAACGTCCCTAGCAACGGTTCCTCTTGAAGATCTTCCAGTTCATAGACTCACTGCTGTCGGGGTAGGCGCCGTTTAATCAGGAAGTGCTCAACGCTCCAGTTGGGCAAGTAACTTTTCTCAAATTGACCTTTGACTTTACTGATCCGTACAGGGTCCCCGACCTTGTACACCTCCTTCGTCGTTCGCTGCGATTGCCTGGGGTACAAGACACGCCGGACTTGGGCTTCATTGCGTTGGGTCACGGTAATGGGGGCTCTCTCTATACTCCGGTGATAGGCTCGATTGTAACCACTCACAAGTTTCGGGAGAACATCGATGTACCGCCTTGTATTCTTATAGGTGAAATATTTATACATGCGGCCTTTGAATGTCCTGTTGAACCTTTCCACCAACGGAAGCCTTGGTCTCGTTGTACGTATGGAAGAAAAACACCTTCTGGGCTTTCAGAAACTGTTGGAACGGTCTGTTGAGGAATTCCGTGCCTTCGTCGGTTTGCAAATACAATGGGTTTGCGCCCGGTCTTGAAGATGTCCTTGAACGCCGCTATGAGATTCGCCCCCGTTTTCGTCCGGATGGGTACCACCCACGCATACTTCGACAGGATATGGATGCACGTCAAGATATACCGATTCCCATCATTGTGTTTGGCAAAGGCGCTCATATCGACCAAATCCGCTTGCCACAGGGCATCTATTCCTCCCACGATGACCCGGTTCCGTAGAAAATGGCGACGGACAGATCGATGTAAGGTATAGGTGTCTTGTTTTCTTAACCAATCTCGGACTCGAGCACGTTGTATCCCCTGGGGTTTGACCGCTCGATAGAGAGCCGTCAATGCACTATAGGCCGCCGGACTTTCGGGACTGTAGTATAAGTTATCCAACACCTTCTCCCAGCTCTTCATGGTGACAAATGATGATGGACCCCGACTCTATCGTTTATTTATAACGGGTATATCTTGGGCCGGAGTTTCTTTCTGATTTTCTTCGTTGGCGTCTGCCAGCACAGTGTCCATGGTTATGACCAGTCCAACTCGTCTGATGACCGCTTGATAAGCACTTGATCCACATCTACCACGGCATCTTCCAATGCAGACCATAGATCAGGGTGAAGGGTAAAATGCACTGTACCCCCATCTAGCCGAGCCAATTGAGCAAAGAAAGGGCCGCGTCGGATGTACACATCGTGACACAAGTGGATGGGGTCGCCGTCCAGTTCACCAGACAACACCCGTTTGAATTTGGTCCAGCCCTCCCGGGACAGACGAATGTGGGCCGAGCACGGTTGTGTAGGGTCTGCATCACAGATGTCTCTCACCTCCTCCATGATATCGACCGTATCCGCATAAACGTGCAAGAAAACCTCGGGGGTCAAGCTGAGATACGCCAGTATTATATGCTCCGTCATGGTCAGTACGTGAATGGTACCAGATTTGACTGTCTCTCGTATTTATAGGGAGAACCCCGTGAGATCAAAGGATCGGGTGGTCATGTCACTGGGTTGACTGAGTCTAGCCGGGTAATCACTGGCATCGTCGTCTGCCTCCGCTTCATTGCTAGAAATTTGTTCATTGGGTTCTGCCGCCGCTTCTCTCAGGGCACGAGCCCACTCCAACTCGTCTGATGATCGCTCGTCCGGTGTAAACAGCTGGTCCACAATAGGCACCACTTTCTCGAAGGCTGTCCACAGATCGGGATCTAGGGTGAAGCCTCGCGTAGGGTCTTGGTAACGGCCCAGGCGTGGGAAGAAGGGTCCACGGTGTACGTAGATGGCATTGTCTATGTGGATGAGGTTTCCGTCGAGCTCACCACTCAACACCCGTTTAAATTTGATCCAGCCGTCACGGTGTAGCGTAACCGTATTCGATACGGTCTCAGCGCGCGACCAGCAAACATCTCCACGGTCTTCCACGAGGGTGACTTTATCTTCATAGACGTGTAACCCCACCCGGGGTGTAAGGGGAAGGATGGCTCGTAGAACTGGTGACATGGTTCACCCAATGACGAACGGTGAATGACACACCCTCTGACTGTCTCTCGTATTTATGGGCAGGTCCCTAGGTGACATGGTTGACCCAATGACGATCGGTGAATGACGCACACTGTGTCTGACCCTCGTATTTAAGATCAGGTCCCACTGTCAATGCCACAACGTCAGGGTCAATAGGGCACACACCATGACTAGGCCAGCCAGCCGTCGCTGGATGCGGCGTGAGCGCTCGTGGTCCATAGCCCGAGCATCAAGGATGGCTGTCATAGTCCAGTAGTGGTGAGTGATGGCACACCTCTCCATCGAGTGCACTCTGTCGAGGACCGCTTCTGTGAACTCTTTCAGGATCTGGCGTCGCCCCTCGTTGTCGTCGCCATCTGCAAACATGGACCGAACCACTGCTCGGTAACCCGTGAGCGAATTAACCACCGTCGCATGCTGTAAAATGCGAGTCGCATAGGGATGGGTGTCCGTCATGGCTCTACAACCGTAGGAATGGGGGTGTGGGATCCAGAGGGACGTGTTTTATAGACCATGTCACACATGCGCGCCTATTCGTAGCTCTACGGGTGTAGTCCGTGATAGTACTATTCTGATGGGTTAGTCCAAAAAAGAGAGCAACAACAACAACAACGATTACAGGTCAATCCTTTTATTATGCGTGAATCGGGCGTGACCTGGGTAGGAAACATGATAGGAATGCATGTACTGACCTGTCTGTGGTTTTTTCTATGTATGAGGGTCTGGGTGAATGGGGCGTGACCTGGGAACATGATGGGTTTTTTCTATGTATGAGGGTCTGAGTGAATGGGGCGTGACCTGTGAACATGATAGGACATATACTGACCTGTCTGTGGGATTTTTCCACAATTTCGCTGACGTCCGTGTCTTTTCGGTGACGTCCGTGTCTTTTCGGTGACGTCCGTGTCTTTTCGGTGACGTCCGTGTCTTTTAGGTGACGTCCGTGTCTTTTCGGTTATGTATGAGGGTCTTGAGGGCGGCGACCGTATGTGGCGAGTTGTATGTGTTTTTTTCGGTGACGTCCGTATCTTTCATCCGGGCACTTCACGTCTGCGCCTGCATCGGGGTATGTATGAGGGTCTTGAGCGGGCGACTGCATGTGGTGAGTTGTATGTGGGTGTTTTTTCGGTGACGTCCGCGCCTGCATCCGGGTACTTCTATGTAGGTGTATAAAAGTGGGAATTTTTAGGGCATTGCTGCATTCATTGGCCTGCTTGACCTGACCAGCCGGAACCTGCCTGACCAGCCTGAGCCTATCTGACGAGAGGAGCTACTTGCCTGAACCTCACCAGCCTATATCATCATAGCAGCTACTTGCCTGACCAGCCTGAGCCAACAATCATGGAGTCATCTCACCGAGCTAAGCTTCTACAGCACCGTATTCGCCTCGTTGATGAAATGCAGCATGTGGCCGATATAAGCGATCTGCTTATGGTGGAAAACATAACCCGTAAACACGGTGTGGAAGATATCATGGCGGAGAAGACCTATATGGCACGAAACAGCACCAAGATGTTCACTTGCACAACTTGCCAGAAGCAGTTTACTCGCCTAGAAGATTTGCGACGGCACGAGTCCTCCATCCACAACGGCGCACGGTATACTTGTATAACCTGCGCACGGTCATTTAATCGATCATTTTACTGCGCCACGAACGCTCATTCCACGGGGGCGCGACGGAACAATGTAATGAATCTGGTCAACTCTTCAAACCACCCAGTCAGTTAAGGCGGCATCAGCGTTTGATTCATGCCCCGTCTCTACGGTTTGGGCGACAACTTCCCACTAAAGTGGCACCCAGGAGGGTCAGACCTAGTGAAGATGAGCCCGGGGAGACGAATGCCACTGGTGATGCGAGCACAGAGAGCCCGCCTGTACCCACAGTTCAGAAAAGCCTAGATATCCAGCCAGTCCCTAGCAGTATTGTTGCTAGTCACACGCCTGACGACATCGAACATTTTCTGGAAGATGCAGTGGATGTTCCTAGCGATCTGTTACAGGACGCCCATCCAGTGAGTGACATCTATCGGCGCCAATGGCCCATGATACGTCACGTTTTCCACGTTTTCTCCAGATATCTACAATTTCCCACTGACCGACCTCACCCTTCTACGCAGCTACGTGGAAGCCATCTTCAATGACCAAGCTACGGTCTTCAAATTGAATGTCACTTTCGGGTACATCTTACATCACAAAGAGACGGACCAGTTACGGTATTATTATGCCAGTAATAACAGTCATGTGTTTCACCAGCCGTTCACCATCATTAACCGGGCGTCGCTAGAGACGATGCTGGAGAAACTGGACACCGTGGATCCCTTGAGATGGGCACATCGTCAACGCCCCAACACACAATGGGTCGTAGAGAGGGTCACCAATGTTACGTTCTTGGTTACCAAGCTGATAGACCACCCCCATCGGCTGAATGCGTCACCCTTGCACTGATGAATAGCATAACATGCCGTATATACTCTCTATGTCTACATGCTGATCGTTGACTTGAGCTCAGTAAACATTAAATGTGACGGTGCGTTAAATAACAAAACATGGTGTTTGATATTTCAATTTGTTTTGCTGTAAACATACTAAACATACCCAGAGCAGCTCCCCCAGTCTGGGTATGATGTAACATTGGGGATAATAAACTGTATAAACATTGCTGAACTTGTTGTTATTCACGACAATCGCTTTCCGCTATACTTGGATGAAATATATACCTCGATGTGATATAGTGCCCTTGCACAATTCCGGAACTTCCCTTTAACCCGCGCGCGCGCGTGCGGCCTGATAACCCGCGCGCGCTGCGGCCGGGCCGGGCCGGCGCGCGCGCTGCGGCCGGGGCGGGCCGGGCCGGGAAAAACCCGGATGGAAAATCCGGACCCTACGTCTACGGGAACATTCGAACTTTTCTGGATTCGAAGGTAGTTTTTGTGAAACCGGAAGTGACGTCTGTGCGAACAACCCACACCACCAAACCACGGACCCATAGTGGTTGGTCAAACACACTGCCACGCACCTCCAAAATGACTGCTTTCTATACTATGGCCAAACTGCGCATGCGCAGACTCTTGATCACGGACAAACCATTAGCACAGTCGGATGCTGCTTCACGAGAGCTTCAAAATAAGACCTCATACGACTCCATCGGACCACTAGTGACCCATGTCGGCGCCAAAATGTCTATTTCCATATACTTGGTCTACTGCGCATGCGCAGAATGACGTCAGTGTTACGTCACATCCACCCAGTCGGATGCTGCTTCACGAATGCTTCACATTGATACCTCACTCGACCCCATCAGACCATTAGGGGCCTATCTAGACCCCAGAACGTCTATTTCCATACCCTTTCCCCACAATTCCCTGTCTGCGCATGCGCAGAATGTTGAACACGAACAGCACACTAGTCCAGGCGGATGCTCCCTCACGAGAGCTTCAACAGAAGACCTCATACGACACCATAGGATCATTAGGGGCTCACCTAGACCCCAAAATGTCTATTTCCATACCCTTTTCCCACAATTCCTGCTTGCGCATGCGCAGAATGACGTCAGTGCCAGGCCATACCCCTCCCCTCGGATGCCCCTTCACGAAGGCTTCACATTGATACCTCATACGACTCCATCGGACCAATAGGGGCCCACCTAGACCCCAAAACGTCTATTTCCATACCCTTTTCCCACAATTCCCTGTCTGCGCATGCGCAGAATGTGGACAACGACAGAGACACTAGTCCAGGCGGATGCCCCTCACATAGGTTTCACATTGATACCTCATACGACTCCATCGGACCAATAGTGACCCACCTAGACCCCAAAACGTCTATTTCCATAGCCTTGGTCTACCGCGCATGCGCAGAATGACGATATTTCAACCCCACACCCACCCCATCAGATGCCTCTTCACGAATGCTTCACATTGATACCTCATACGATCCAATCGGTACACTAGGGACCCCTCTCGCCCCTGAAGAATGCCGGAGAATTTGGGACTACTTTCTTTCCGCGGAGGCAGACCGCATCACCACCAGACCGCATCACCGCGGAGGAATACACACGCCCGATTCACGCAGACCGGAAATGACGTCATACATGACTCCTGCGCACAACGCCACAAAACCGCCACAAAATCTCATACCTGCGCACAACACTCCCGCGCACCCCACTTTCTCGCGCATGCGCAGTGACGAGCCATTGGCTTTAAATGCCCTTATACTACTACTTATGTATATGGGTGTGTACATGGACAGACCGTAGCCTTAAGCCGGCGATCGACCAGTGTAAGTAATTAGGTGGATATAAAGTCTCAGCCTTAAGCCCGTGACTTGTAAGAGTAAGCGTGAATGAATGTCAACCCCTAGCCTTAAGCCGGTGAGATGTGGGTATAGAAAATGTGTGGATAGGTAGACCCTAGCCTTAAATCGGCGATCAACCAGTGTAGGTAATTGTATGGATATCAAGTCCTAGCCTTAAGACTGTGACTTGTGAGTGGAAGCGGGAATGTATGTCAATCCCTTGCCATAAGCCGGTGAGTTGTGTGTATAAATACAGGTGCATGGATAATTGTTTATGCTGGATCTATGATTAATTCAGTATAACTGCAGTCTCTTCACCGGAAAGTAAAATTGGCCGAGGCCAATACTACAGTTCCCTACCGACTGCCGCTATTATCTATACTATAATCGCCAGAGTAAAACCTGCACGACTGTGCAATATGGTCGAAACAGGTAGAGATGAAGTCACAGTATGGCCGCGCTGTCAACACTAGGCGTCTATACTTTAATTCTCAGAGCTAGACCCACACGACTGTGCAATACGGTCGAAACAGGTAGAGATAGGGTTAAAGTAAACGCGGCCAGACTCCTGTGCTACTTTTTCGATGGCCTGACCGCGGCTCTTCTCCGACCTGGCGACGACCTTCTGTACAAGGACTTTGACGGACTGACTCTGGCCTTCTCAGGCCCGGCGGTGGTCTTTTGTATTATTTCTTCCTCCAATGTTTTGCGACGCTCTCACATCGTAATTTCCGTTTATCTGCCTCTTTTCCTCTTGGATCCGCCTTAAAATATGGCCTCCGGTACCTCAAAAGAAACAGCCCTCTATACCTTTTGAGACAAAGTGCCACTCTTCTGGGTGTGAAGTAGAAAATAGTACCACAAAATAGTGTTTTCCAAGGTACATTTAGACAGGACTCCTCGATCAGCCTATCTGGACGTTGCTGGGAAAATATGATATGGAGGCTTAAACCATAATTCGGAACAGACTTAACCTGTAAATTTCAGCCGCCAACTCTCTTTAGTAAATTTACACGACGACATAAAAGTTCATAGGCACGCTCCTCCATTCAGCCTGGGTGACATCGCCAAATCGGTTTTTCTTTAACAGCGGGCGAAGCGAGCTAGCCTACCATGGTCCTTTCGCCGTTTCAACTGATCGTTTGGGGTAATTTCCCCGGTATTTCGAGGCATTGTCTGTCTCCTGGATCATCGTAGTTCATTCTAGAAAAGTTCCAACGTTTAATTCACTCAAGTAAGTAAGCCGCACTCATAACACAAGTTACTTTCGTTCTCAGCTGTAGTCACATGTCAAGAACATCAGCTGTGATTATTAAGGGGGAACCGCTATACAACTTTCGTTACATCTGGAACCGATATATCGCACATGTTCTTTTCTCAGATCCAAGATATACCCTGTTCATTTCTCACAGTCAGAAAATGGTGATGGCAAGTTATCACCCTTCAAACGGTGATAAAAAGGGTGATGAGCTCAGTTTATCAACTTCTAAATATGATGATAATATTAAATCTAACATAACGGCCTGACAGCCATCACCTTTTTGTTCTGGATCCAAGATCACACCAGTTCAGGGATTATCCCTGCAGGTTCTTTCTTCTCCAATGTCGTCTCTGTTCTCTCCCCTGGATCTAGTGTCGTCCCTCTCCTCTCCTCTTGACCCAATGTTGTCCCTGTTCTCTCTGGGGTTTTTCTCTCAGAGCATTTGTCTACATTAAAGATACCACAGTCTTTATATACAAAGTGGAATCCCGAGATTCGCTGCCAGAGCTCATTCAACTGGTCACTTTGGATGATACTTCACTTTACATGAAAATCCCTAACCGCGAAGGCTTAGTTTCCGTCGCCCGAAATCTCACTAGAGCGTTACCACCAACAAGTAGGTGATTCTTCCATGGGCATTCGTGTAGCCCCGTCATAAGCCAATAATCTTCATTGGAGAGCTGGAAAATAAACGTATAGTTTATATATATAATAGTCACTATTATACTAATAGTCAGCGTATAGTCACTCGCCCCTATAACCAAACCTATGGCATATCTCAGGTTCATCGACATCTTCACCATATGGTCCCACATCAAACAATTTCTACTTGAGTTTATTCACTGCTTGAACCAAACTCGAAAAACCTCCTCCAGACAAGAACTCGAGGAGACCACAACCACAACATGATCCCTTATCCTGCTGTTAAGCCATTGGGCATTCCACATTCACTAGATTGTGAAAAGAGAATGGCCGATCCTCCAAACCTCTGAAGCCTACAGGAACTGTTTTAGAGACACTCGTCTCCTTGCTTTTCGTCGCAAAAATAACCTGAAAAACACAATTGTCAGAGTCAACATCAATACTACACCACGCCTCTAACGGGTATCATGCGGCATGAGACATACTATGATTGTCTTTTTGAATTTGGTGCTAATACTGTTATATGGAATATGGAATAGGTCTTTGGATTATGGACGCGGATATTCTCTAATGGACGACGGCTGAATTATGGATGACGCTTGTAATGCAAATATGATAACTCCCTGCAACTAGAAGAAAGGTGTATGTTGTCCCAAACAAGTAGAGCTTCTTTATGAGCAGTCGCACAGGCCTACAATATCATGTCAACCTTTTTAGGCAAACTGATGTACGTACAATGTGATCCACGTTCACATGGGCACCCAATGCTTCAAACAATACGTTAGAAAACCAAACAGGCCTTCCACGGGCGAGTCTGTGCATATTTCACGATACACGGAATCACAGTGACAAACCTGGCTCAAGATATTTATGGTCTCACGAACATTCTACCCACAACATCAGCTGTGAAATTATTGAGGTACTGAAGACATCCGCATGACCCAACGCCGCTTGCGCGAGGTCTATTTTATCTACCAACTGCACACCAAAGTTGCTTTCGACTTGAATTGTTATTTTCTCCCTTTGCAACATCATAGATAAAAGTCATGGTAAGTAGATGACTATGGTCCAACAATCTGGAAATCGTTGAAAATCGCTGAGTGGATACATTAGAGGGAGACGATACGTAACAAGGCTAAAGTTCAGGGTTACTACGGCTTGCAAAGTGCCGTATTGAGGTAGTGATGTCTAGCACTGTAATAACACTAGTCTTTATTGCACCATGTAAGCGTTGTGTCTATGTCTTGCGTGCTGTCCTCAGTGTTTTATAGGGTGGCTGGAGGGTGTCTGGTTCCATCACAGTGACTTGAGTGGCAGGGGGTGTCGATGTTGTTGTTGTTGTGATTATATATATAATTTTTTTTGCAAGAATATATTTATTTCTCACCTTTTCATACACCACAATGACAGTAGATGTCATAAAAATGCTTTATATACGCCCTAAATCGATCTACATACCCCTCCTCTACTAGATCTCCATCTCTAATAACAAGTGTGGTTACTTCTATGTTAAAGAATTCGCCACGAATCCCGGTACACAATACATTCTCCACGATATGGCTGGTTTCCAGTAACTGATAAAAGACTTCCGAAGACTTTTGAAATCGAGGCCGAAAAGCTTCGAATGCAGGAGAACTTACCTCATGGAATTCTCCACGCCCGTTTAGTTTTCACCATAGTTCACGTCTGCTCATCCATTTACTGTTGGTTGTCTGCAGACACCCGAATTACCCCCTGTACCGGGATTCGTGGCGAAAGTCGGTATACGGCTTTAACATTAAGTAACCCCACTTGTTATTAGATATGGAGATCTAGTAGAGGAGGGGTATGTAGATCGATTTAGGGCGTATATAAAGCATTTTTATGACATCTACTGTCATTGTGGTGTATGAAAAGGTGGGAAATAAATATATTCTTGCAAAAAAAATTATATATATAATCACAACAACAACAACATCGACGAAGACACCCCCTGCTACTCAAGTCACTGTGAGGTGATTGGAGTATGATATGTGTTTGGTTTTGCTGTGAGTTTGATTTTAACTCAAGGCCTAATAAACTGTTGCTAAGAGGGACTATTTGGGTGCCTGTGGGTGCCTTTCTGAAAGCAGAGAAAAAAGCCAAAGTTATGACGTCTTTTGTACAAGCGCGCGCAGAACTCAAAATCTAGATGGGCGACCCCCGCCAAGAAGTTTGTCAGGTATTAGCACTCGAATTAAAGTACTTATTGCCGAAATATGGAAGTCTAGACTTAATTAGGGAATCGACGAGATGCAATTACGTTAACATTGCCGCCAATGTAAATCTTTTAATGGTCTAAGTCCAATATTCAACGTGAATACTCTGTTTTGCTCAAGGGTTTTAACAAACAAGGACTTGCTCTCCGGAGTAGTTCCCCTTTAGTACTAAGATCCCTGTAACTCATTTTAGACTTAACGACTAACATTTCGTGTAGGCCTATCTCTATAGTTCAAGGAGTGGAGTATTCATACTATCGGCAATGATAAATTTAATAATTATTTGACGTTCAAATATTATTGTAATGAATAGTTCATGTGCAAAGTATTTTGCTGAGAAACAACAGGAACTAGATAATGTGATGTCTAGCACTGTAATATCACTTATCTTTGTTGCACCATGTAGGCGTCTTTTGTGCGGTCCTCAGTGTTTTTATAGGGTGGATGGAGGGTGTCTGGTTGATATGCTGCTTCAAAGATTTCTTCTTTGAAACAGCGGAAAAGCAACTTGGCTGGGTGGTACATTGGTTCGTCACGATAGGACTGAAATCATGTTGAAAGCGACGTTAAATCGACATACACCAGGTATCATAACTCTTTCGTAAACTTTTTCTGTCTGGTGATTATTTGGTCCCAATTAATTAATTCCTCAAATCTGCAGCATTCAGTAGAATAAAGAGCATATGAAATTAAACGTAATCTTGACATTTCGATACTGGGAAATTCACCATATGGATGAACATATCTGTTGATATCAACCACGTTACAGGGGTCAATAATTTTCATGTAGGCCTACGCTTCATCTAGAAATGGGGCTTTGCTATCGTCAATACCAGACATCTGGCGAAGTGTACATAATATTTCAAAACTAGCGATAAGATAATCATTTTCCCTACGGTACTTGAGGTACAATTGAAGGACTATATTAAGGTATCATTTATTTTATATTACAATTTGTGCTTTTCTTTGCCACTTTCTGTAGAATTTTCGAATCAAAATATGTCGATATTTGGTAAATCGTATTTCCTTGCGTTTGGTTATTTTGACATTTCAGGACCATGTAATTTGCATGTCGGTCGTTGTAATCCTTTTTCTATTTATATTGCCGCTATTCCCTGGTGAGGATTGTGAAATAGAAATTCTAAACTCTGTATTACGCAATTTCCATTCACGTGATTATTCGTTAAGATAAGTTCAGTCTAACATATTCTGTGGTCAATGGGTAATTCTGGTCAATCTTGGCGAATTTGGACCCATCACAGAACGAACAACTCTTTGGCGACTCCGTAATTCGTAACTCTAAATATTCTATGTAAAGAAACAGAAATGGACTTTTCTTTATTCAACAAAAATATGGACCCATGAAAGAAATTACTGGAATATTTCAGAAAATGTTGAAATATCTGATAATATGTTTGAACAATTTTCTTGTGTGTGGCTCTCACTTTTTACCTGAGAGTTTTACTTTTTGTTGTAGGACCCCAAGTGGGTGAGCAGTATGAGTTTTGTACCATGTCTGTTGCCACGAGGGAAAGATTAATTTCCTCTACATGATGGCTGTACATGGATAGTCGCTAATCATATCGTAGTTAGTTATATCGTCGTTATATGGCCGAAATATTGCTGAACGCGACGTTAAACCCTAACTCATCATTTCTTGTATAAGAATCACAACATTTCTGCAATTTTTCTAAAACCTAACATTTTAATAAACAGGGGTTTGACCAACATCATTTTTCTGACTGTGTATATAGCTACTTCAGAATATCAAATCGTATATGTTATATTTGTTTTTTTCTTCCAGTAGAACGAAATGGGTACTGTAACATTTGCCTCTGTTGCCGTTTTGTTACTTACTTGGTAAGTTTCTCCAAATATATTTAGTGTATACCAGAAGTTCATGAATTGGACTTCTGTGTATATACTGAAATTCTTATTTCTTTGTGATTTTTCACATGTTGTGTATAAGCCTGGATTCTGCTGACTGACATTGGCCTTGAGACCGGGCCTCTGTAATATGTATTTTAAGTAATAATATCTGTCGTAAACAGCTTTATTGGGAAACTGATATTTGGAATATGGCGCTAACATTGATGTATGCACATCTGAAGAAAACTGACGAATTTGCATTCAAGATTTTAAGCGAATTAATTTTTTGTTTAAATACCTCATACGCGCATGTACTTTCCCGGTGTATTTCATTATAAAACTAATTGCTACCATTAATTCTTTCTTTCGTATCAAAATTTCATTTAAAATCGTACTTTAAGAAATATTGTTAATTTAACTATCCCTCATTTCGGCAGAAAGTACGATTATGTGAATACACATGTCTTTCTTCCACTGAATCTTATAAATATAAAAAACTTGAATATCGTGTAAATTTGCCGAACATTTAATCTTGTAATTCCTGGTTAACATAGGTTCAGTATTTGCCTGACCAGTCGCCTTGAAGTTTCATGTTCTGAAAAATTCGACATGACAAGTTATTCGAAAATCTGAATTCCGCCGAACTCATTTTTCAAAATTTCAAAAATATGAATTTTGATATAAGCTTTTATGAATTGGAATTGTTTTCATATTATGGTTCAATTTATATTCTAGATAACTGGAATATTTCAATTCGAGAAATTGTCAAAATCTGGCGATTTATCTTAAAAAAAAAAATGAAAAACAAAACAAATTTCCGAAAACTGTTGAATGAAAATATTAGTTTTAAAATCCACAGGTGTGAAGTCGTGCCTGTTACCATGTCTGAATACACATGTGCGCAATATTATTTTAGCGAACTGTTGGTATTTCCTCTACCTGTTAAAGATGACGTGGGTTCCAGTCCCATTCCCATCATACCATGCACATTTGCATAGAATCGGATGCTAAAATGTCATGCAAAAAAATATGTCGATTTATATGAAATCTCAGCCTTCACACAACAAAGACCTTTGACTCTGGAATGTCGGATCTGATGACTACATTCACTAAAATGAGAGTATTAATAAAGTGTTGAAACTTACTCCTAAAGTGTTGAAGTACACTGAGAAAATATTGTGTTGTTTTAACACAATTTTGTGCTAAAATGGCTTCAACACAGAATGTTTTGTGTTGAAATCAACATGATTTTGTGTTGAAATCCATAATTCAACACAAAATCTTGTTGAGTTCAACACAAATTGGTGTTCATTCTAAGACAATTTGTGTTATTTTCAACACAATATTTTTGCAGTGTAACCCTTTACGGGTGTCAACAGTCACTGCTCTTATGAGTGTAGTCACTGAGGACACCCTTAAAGGGTTATTTCAACACTAGTTTTAAGCATGTATTAATATAGCTCAACTTCACTCAATATTTCTGTTCACTTTGTACAAAGTTTGACGGCTCTACCCATTGAACTAACAGTACATCATCTATGGGAACAATCGGACAGGGATAAAGACGGCATATTCTCTCGATCGGAACTTGAACAGGTTCTTGTGATCTACGACGCTGATGGTAATGATGGCTTTGAATATTGTTTGTTAGAGAGTGATACTTTTTCAATTCCGAAACCCCAGAGAGTACTCCATTAAATAATTAGATTGCATTAGCCGACCATTCTCATGTGAGTGAAAAGCAGTCTATTAGATTGCAAATCCCAGTAGTTAGAATGTGTTAGATTGATTTTTCAGTCTACATTAGATTCATTTTGTTCTTTTTCAGTCTAATAGATTGAAAGAAATTCCAATCCAACCGAAAGATTGACATTTTGATCTGTAACGAATGGGTCTTGTCTCTATAATATCAATCTTCTCAGATTAATATGTCAATATTTCGGTGCGATTAAAACTATTTTCAATGTATTAGATGAAAAGTACAGAATGAATTTGAGGAAGACTGAAAATCCAATTTAATAGATCCTAATAAATTTCAAACCTAATAGATTAATTTGTAGTCGGGATAGATTGGCCACTTATTCCAATCTAATTATTTAAGAGAGTAGGTTACATTATCCCACACGCTTAAGCATTTACCACATCCAGGCGGTTGTGATGAGAAACTCCATAAATAAACGCAATAGCGTTATCAATAAATTCACTGTTACTAGGATTGGACCAGTTAATTGTGTGTCATTCCATATACTGGTGATACCACCGGAGAATTATTGCTGATAACGGTTACAGGTGATCTACTTCCAATACATGATAAGGTTTGAACGTCAGTCCAGTGGTGAAATTCTGCATCTGGTGATTTAATATGTTGTATTATTTTTACATTTATTTGGGCGATGTCCTTACATTTTATCGTCTTCCCCATTGAACTGATATATTGTGGTATAATTATAAGCATAGAAAGCCAACATGCAGAGTATATCTTTATGATAAAAACGATAGTATATTAACGGTACAGTAACGTCTAATAACACTTTAACGTAGCAACGTGATTACATGTAACTCAGATGGTCTCATCGTTTGATCAAATGATCATGTCGATAAACCAATATTATGGAAATTTCAATAAAATTTATCAGTCTATAAACAAAACAATTGAACTGAACATTTCTAATATACTTCAATTTCACCACATTTACAGGTGATGGCATTGTCACACGCCACGAGTATGTATCTCACATGTCAGAAGATCTTCACCAGTTTGCGCATGCGTTGTTTGACGTGTACGATGCCAATCGTAATCACAGATTGGAAGAGAGTGACTTTGATCATATGTATAGCAGAGTTGATACAGATGGTAATTATGTAGCACTCATCTTATCAAGCTGATATTTACGTCTCGTGCCAGAGTATAATTCGTTCAGGAGACAAGGTGTGATGGATAAGAATATCCTGGTGATTAGTGTCCCTTTTCATATCCTTTTTTAGTGCAACCAAGGACGGACACTTGTCCTCAATGTGGAGAAAAGTGTCCTAGCTGGGTTAGAACACAGGACTAAGTAGCACTGTTTTGTCAGAGATTTTTTTGAAAATTTAAAAAAAATTTTTTTTAAATTTTAAAATTTTAAATTTTTTTGAACATCTTGGAAACACTAAATTATTATATAGCTTACTATAATACTCATACATGGTCATATTTTATAGCGCGAGCCCGTGTTTGCCAAGCATGGAAAATTACACTATAGTATATACCCTATACAATAGACCAGGTGAACAACATGGCCTCGAAAATGACGCTGAGAGAAAACACGACCTTCTTTTAAATCGGTCTAGCGATCGAACCAGCGCACGAAATGTGCCAAGTTGTATGCGATTGAACGAGGACATGCTATAGTTTATGTCGACGTGTCATTATCCCAACAACTGTTACTAATTATCACTGTACACCCAGATGAAGTCCGATGTTACGCTGAATTTTCTTTAGTCGGACAAGATCGTGGCCAGAATTTGTCAATGTAAACCACGCTGGACAGGCAGTTTTGGCCAGTCATCTCTTCAATCACCGCATAAATTGGTCTGCTTTTTCAAGCAGGATGTCAATACATAACGTACCTGTGCTGACATTACTCCATGAGATCGCCCTATGGTAAATCCATGGGTGTTTTCTTGTATTTCAAACCATTTTAACTTCTAACCCGGCCTCCGGTTGAATTTCTTCTGGCCGAATCGGCGATAAAAGCTCGACGCTGATTGGTCGGAATATCGAAAAGGCTATATTTAGAGATATTCCGACCAATCAGCGTCGAGCTTTTATCGTCGACTCGGCCAGAAGAAATTCAACCGGAGGCCGGGTTTGAAGTTAAAATGGTTTGAAATACAAGAAAACACGCATGGATTTACCATAGGGCGATGTCATGGAGTAATGTCAGCACAGGTACGTTATGTATTGACACCCTGCTTGAAAAGCAGACCAATTTATGCGGTGATTGAAGAGATGACTGGCCAAAACTGCCGGTCCAGCGCGGTTTACATTGACAAATTCTGGCCACGATCTTGTCCGACTAAGGAAAATTCAGTGTAACATCGGACTTCATATGGGTGTACATTGATAATTACAGTTGTTAGGATAATGACACGTCGACATAAACTATAGCAAGTCCTCGTTCAATCTCATACAACTTTGGCACATTTTGTGCGCTGGTTCGATCGCTAGACCGATTTAAAAGAAGGTGGTGTTTTCTCTCAGCGTCATTTTCGAGACCATGTTGTTCACCTGGTCTATTGTATGGGGTATATACTATATAATGTAATTTTCCATGCTTGGCAAACACGGGCTCGCGCTTTAAAATATGACCATGTATGAGTATTATAGTAAGCTATATAATAATTTAGTGTTTCCAAGATGTTCAAAAAAAATTTAAAATTTTAAAATTTAAAAAAATCTCTGACAAAACAGTGCTACTTAGCCCTGTGGGTTAGAAGATAGGACTCGGACACTCTTAGCCACCGGACATTCTTAGCCTCCACACCGACAGTCTCTGGGTCATTCCCATTGTATAACGTTACCAAATCGAGTATAACGAAATGCCCGCGTTGACAATGCTCTAACAGTGATAATGTTTGTTGCTCTTAATGATGAATCACTCCCCGATCGTTTATTTTTACGATTTGTTAAATTCTGAACTGGTTTTCCATGAACCGAATATGCAGCGTTTAGGTAATATTTTTGGCGATAAACTGTGTGTATCTTAGTTTACACACAACTAGACGACAAATAAAGCTACTTTATGTTTATCATTCGCATTTCTCACGGAATATGGCTTACTAATATAATTAAAGAAAATTCAGGTATGTTTAATTAATGCTTACGTAAGCTTCATTATGACCAAAATCGTCTGATAACCTTATTTAAGTGTTGAATTCCTTCGTTTGAGATAGAAAATTAGTCCAAAACTCAACGAAGAGAGATAACTCATGTAATCAATTTTTAGTTCTTTGTTAATGTTATTGGTATCGAGCGTACACCGCGTTCAACAGACTTTCATACATGCCTGTATGGGAGAATTCAGGCCTTTAACTTTACAAAATATTGAAATTGAATACACATGAGATTTCTATAAAACCGCTTTCTCTGCTTTTCCTTTTGAAACGTAGCTGTAGCCTTTCAGACTTAGTCGTGATCTTGAAGTAATCTCAAATGATCCTTTCATCTTTCAAGTTGAGCTAAAAATAAGAAATGTGGATAAAACCGGTCACATGATGACAGTCGTTTGATAACGCTTTGATGTAACCTCTTCGCCATAGTCAAAGACTTAGCTGTTGTCCGTGTCTTTGGTGCTGCATCTTGCGTCAACAAAATGTGTTTGACTAAGTCAGTTGGCCTTTTTAGTTCAGTTAACACTTTCTCAAGCTTATAACATATTTTTCTGTTCCTTCATCTGTTTATTGAAGGTAATGGCAAGGTAGATCACGGAGAATTTGTGACTTTCTGGACAAAGGTAACGCTATCAATAACCGAACATAAATGATAACAGCTTCATAGCATTATGTTCTGGTGTCGTTCCACTAGTTACCAACGACGATTTCTAACCTCTTAATGCACATAAGATAATCTATAATCTTCAAAATAGCTACAAAGGCCTCAAGTTGATTTTCCTTGATTCTTCAGAATATATTCTATTCTATTTTGTAAGCTATAAAGCTTCCAAGAAAAGAAAATAATTAGTTTCTCTTTACCGGACAAGATTTGGTATAAGAAACTATCTTTATGAGTTGTATTTTACACACAATATGTCCTCATTGGATATTTCATACAACTTGTTATTTCAATTTGTCTCTCTCTGATTGTTCTCGGATATATCATGGTTCAGTAGGACCTATACCATTCAGATCCCATTTCAGCAGACTCGTTGATGTGCTAATCAGTTCTCTCTTCATTTTGCAGATTTTGGAAGATACCCACCATCTCCATGGTCACGTGGGACACGAACATGGTCACGAACATATCCCGTTCTAGTCTCGCGAGAATTTCTCCACTAGTGCATTCTGCTCATGCAGTTACGCTCGCTTTGTGACATTAAAATTCCTTATGGAATCTACTGTGTTATTAATGATTTATAAATCTTCTTGACCACCCAAGAAACAAGGGAAAACTTTTCTCGACACATGTATTGTCGGTTCATAGTAGAGCCATAAAAGAGAATTCTGGAATAGGTTTCCGGCTTCTGGGAAGCCTCGCAAGCGTTATTTAATAAACGAGGTTAGGCTACTCTGGCGATGCCTGCGACAACGTTATTTAATAAACGAGGCTAGGCTAGTCCGTCGATGCCTGCGATGGCGTTATTTAATAAACGAGATTAGGCTGGTATGAAGATGCCTGCGATAGCATTATTAAATAAACGAGTTTAGGCTGGTATGACGATGCCTGCGATAGCGTTGTTTACTAAACGAGGCTTCTAGAACTGGGATTCCTTGCTTATGTGGCATTTAAGCTTTGCGGACGAATCAGTCTGGTCTGGGGGTAGAGCTTTGTGGACGGACCAACCATGTTGGGGTAGTAGAGCTTTGAGGACGGGCCAGTGTTGTGAGGGGGGGGGGGTAGAGCTTTGTAGACCGACCAGTTTTCTTACGGAGAGTAGAGGTGCGTGTTACTCATTAATTGTATTGAAGCTCCCTGGTTGGCGTTGCATTTTTCTTTTCGTTGTGGCGCTCAAAAGGGCTGATAGACCACTGACCCTAAAACTTACAGGCTTACAGGATGTTAAACCGACTGATATATTTCATGCTTTGAAGGAGTCTATTGTATCGGGACAAGACGTCCTTGAAGGTCTAGTACAAGTGTCAAAGGCCGTATGGTACGTCACGGTAGCACATGAAAGAGTTAAGGAAGTCCTGGTAGTAGACGGTAAAGATCTTAAATGTCAACATGGTCATTATGAAGACATAGAGTCACGCAAATTACTCGTAAAAATGAAATCACCGGTTGAGTTCCCAGACGCTGCGATTAGGAATGTATTTGAGAGCTATATGGTTATGTTCATGAAACAAAAGACGAGCTCTATTCTTTCGATAGAGGGTTGAAATCCTAGGAAATCCGAGGGATCGAAGAATATGGATGTCGGATATCAAACGAACTCTCTCTTCTTCCATTTTACTCGAAGGCTTTAGACCTTCTGTTTGGTTTAGAGGTCAGGTCAAAACATGTTACACTTGTGGAGCAGAGGGTCATATTGAACAGACCTGTCCTATTCAAGGTAAATGTCTAATTTATCTTCAGAGAGGACCTTTGGGAAAGACCTGTCCGAAATTCAGAAAGCTACCTACAGATGCCGAGAGTAACAATGAGGAAAATTACTCATTAGATACTCCTCCTGTTACCATCGCGAAAGTTCATAAAGAGCTTTATTGAGAAACTCCCAAGCGGAAAAATATCTGTCGGCTAGAGAGTCTTAGCGTGAGGTAGAAGATATCTGGAAACATGTAGGACCTGATGGGAATACAAATGCTATCAGTCCTGAGAAAAAAGAGTTCACAAAAGGAAACGAGAAAACCTCAAATCGCTTCTCGCTTCTCCCTGACGAGGTAAATGATAATTGTGGTTCAGAATCTGACGACGATATTAACATTGACAGTGATAATGACAATGAGGGTCTAGATACCATGCCGAATGATCGGAGGACCGATTCTAATCATAATGGAAGTGTTGACATCACAGCGACTCCGGTCCAGGTGATTCAGAGAGATGTTACCTCGCCCAGATTAGACAATATAAACTCAACAAATGCCAGCCTTGTATCAAATCAGGATACATTTATGCAATCTGGTGATTCATATGTTAATCTTATTCACTCTGGTTTTGATTTGATCTTTACACCAAGTGAAGAAATGAATAAACAAATCACAGAAGATAGTAAACAACAATCTTCTATTAAAATACCTACCCGGAACCAGCAGAAGTGAAAAGAAGAGAAAACCTTAGCTGTTGAAACAAACAAGACCCTTACGAGAGATGATACTAGCTCCACTTCTACCAGCGATTCATCTATGTTCTGGTGATCAGCTTGAATAGTGTATTGAATTTACGTGGAGAGGCGAAATTCCTTTGGATCAGAGGTCAAAGGTCTTGTTGGGATATAAGAGAGAGCAAGACATTTATAATAGAAAAAAAAACTAGAAAAAAAAGAGAAGAAAAAAAAATGAAAGGAAGTTCAGCAGCAATTACCCAAAATGAAACGTACATAATGGTTACATTAACCTTATATTTCTTAGTCTGACCAGTTTTGTATGTCATTTCTGTATATGGATTAAAATGGCTCAGACACCAACCATCATTCAGTGGAATTACAGAGGAATTTGGCCAACTTTAAATGAACTTCTGTTCTTGACTCAAGATTATGAATCGTCAACTTTCTCTTTCAATGAGGCCTTTATGAAGAAAGCAGATAAACATAAATTTAAATTCCGACGCTTTAAAGAGAGCTTGGAACGGATACAGGAGGCTCTTCAATACTGATTATAATGGGTGTTCTACACAGTCATGTTGACTGAGTGACATAATTACAAGCTGTCGCAGTTACTTTGAATTCTGTCTTCACCTTATGCACGGTGTATATACCTTCTTCTGGTGATCTCCGTGGGAACTTTATGATCAGCTCCTTGAACCTTGTTTAATGATATGTGATTTTAATGGTCGTAGTATCCCTTGGGATAATGAAGGGATCTGTAAATGAAAAGTTCTCGAAGAGTTTATATTAAATAATTCTGTCTGTATTTTTAATAATGGTTCTTATACACATTTGTCCTCCGCTCGTTGGGCTTATTCTTCTTCAGATATCTATGATGGCCGAGAAGTGCCACGCGTACCTCATCTGATTACTTCTTGTGCAACGAACTGTACGCGGTTTTACACGCGGCACGACGCGATGCCCTCGAAATTACACGCGATACGCGGCACGCGTTATTACAGGCGGCGGGCGGCACGCGGCACGATGCGAAGCACGCGAAATTACACGTGGTACGCGGTACGCGGTTTTACATGCGGCAAGATGCGAAGCAAAGGGGCACGCATCACGCTAAATAACAGGCGGCACGCCGAATCACACGCGGCACCCCGAATTACACGCGGCACACCGGATAACACGCGGCACGCCGAATTACACGCGGCACGCCGAATTACACGCGGCACGCGACACGTCGAAATACACATGGTAGACAAATTAGAACAGCCGCTTTGCACATGACAAAACCTGAACGAGGCTCTTTTCCTGTTTGATGAGCCATCCTGTATGCAACAAATTAGAGAGAATGAAAACATTGATGTACAAGGCAGTGTTAGTCCTCTTCGCCACATTTTTTATGACCGATCCTAAATTCATATGAACCGGTCATCCGCAGATGACCGGAGGCCGTTTGAGAAGAAAGTTGAAATTACAAGCGTCTGGTCCGTCATTCATAATTCAGCCGTCGTCCATTAGAGAATATCCGCGTCCATAATCCAAAGACCTATTCCATTTTCCATATAACAGTATTAGCACCAAATGCAAAAAGACAAACATAGTATACATAAACATAGGCGTGTTTCCTGCAAGAGAGAAGCAGTCAACAGTTTTCAATGATGCCGGCAAGACATCATGATGTTCCAAAAATATCAAATCCGTATCGCTGATCAGTATTCTTAATCCATAATATTCGTTGCATATCTATCAGGAAAATATTAATTGTCTGATTACAGCTGTTAGAAACATGTGTTCGGATCTAATGAAAACTGTAACACGAATTTTTGGAATATAAATAATCAGTGGTACGTAAATTTTATTGGTTTTATGTTAGTAGTAGGTAAACCGCAAATTGGGTATTATTGACCAACTTTTGGGGACGTCATCGATGACGTCACAGAGCTCTCGTCCAATCAGAAGCCGTCAAAGGTCAAATCCAGGTCAAAGGTCAAAAGTAGTTTCGTTACTTCCGGAAATGACCTTTGGGGCATGTATTCTTCCGTGGTCTGGCGGTGAGGCGGCCAGAAAGTAGTCCGGCGGTGCTACGGTCGGGTTATAGAAAAAGTAGTCCCAAGGCCATACGCGGCTAGTCGCCTATGACGTCACTATGATGTCACATCCGGGTCAAAAGGACAACCCGGAGTTATCTCCCCCAAGTTTTTGCCACCAGGGGCAACGTGGGGACCTGACCGTATATACCAGGGTCAGTCATCAAGGTCAATACGACCCAATTAGGCCTTTCAAATGGTTACCTACGGTATACAAAATAACCCAAACTCACAATGTTGTATGACAAAACACATTTTATAACAGAGAAGACAACATATATGCAACAGTTATTCCCCCTTATTATAACAATCCAGTGGAATATCCGCAGTGTCAGTCCATCTATACTGCAGCGTTTATAGAACATATATACAACAGCTATTTGCCTTATTATAACATTTCAAGTCCAGTGGAATATCCGCAGTGTCATATAACATAGAACATATATATACCACAGTTAGTTCCTGTTACTATAAACATTAGAAAGTCCAGTGGAATATTCGCAGTGTAAGTTCATATTTATCACATTAAATGTCCAGATACGTTGTAGTCACACCATCGAAGAGCACTTTGCGCTTGGGGTAGAAGTACGTGAAGGCGTCCCGCTCCTGGGTATACGAGCGCATCTGGTTCTCGATGATACGGAAACCTTTATTGGTCCCACCGGCACTGGTCTGGCTCTGGAGTACATCAAGGTATAGGGCTTTGGTGATGTTGGGGTCGCGTCGACTGACTCCTTTGCAGCTGAATTTGTTATTGTCTCCACCATCGCAATAGTATGTTTTCGAACACAAAGCGATCATGCCCTCACCGCTCCGTTCTAACTTGAAGAGGCCGGGCGTCCGCGTGTCGTAGGTGTAGTGGTCTTTTCTCGGTAGCCATTCATCTCTTTCCGCTTCATACTGGGCTCGTAGTTCTGGTTTCACGAGCGAATCCCAGTCTGGGTTGGAGGCGGTCATGTATGCCGAATCGGTGTCCATTTCCATCAATTGCCAGTCTGATTGGTTGAAATACACTCCCATGAAATCGTATATGAATTCCAGCATTCGCAGTTTGGCCAGTTGGTACACCATGCACCTGATTTGTAGCTGCAGGTTATATGTTATGGTCTTTTTGGCTGAAGTCACTTCGTAGGTGGTGTCGTCAATCAGCTCCATGCGTCGGAATAGGGGTGAATTCAGGCGTTTGCGGGCTTGTTTGTAGTACGAATGTTCACGGTGACGTGGCGGTCCTGATTGGTTACCGTTTTTCCATATCCGCTGTTCCCGAGTAATTTCGTCGTTTCCGCGATGATGGCTTTACTGGGGTCGGCGTCTCATTGGCGACGGGCGGTGGTCACGTCGTTCGCGAACTTCTCGAAACAAGCCTCGGGGGTGAATTCCATGACTTGGTATATTTTGATAATTTCCAGTCCGTGCCTCATATACCACCGTAGTAAAGGAGTACCCAGCAAGATTTTTTTGCCCCACATGGTACCGATCAACATACGCCGCGATCGTGTTAGGTAGTCGTGTTCTTCAGCGTATGCGCGCATATGGTCCCCGATATCATTTCGACTCACCTCGGTGTTTTTGAAGATGGATGGACATTCGCCAAACGTGTCTTTCAAGTGGTCAGGGACGTGCAGATCACATTCCACGAATCCGTAGAGGTCTCCCGTCTCAACTGTGCGTAGGATGTCGGTCATGGTGATGATAGTCCGGTAATCCAGCAGCCGGTCGTGGGCGTGTAGATAGGAGTATAACTCAGGTTGACAGCATTGCATGTGGTGGAACTCACATTCCCATAGTTGTACATAGGCGTAGCCCAGTCCACGTATGTAGTCACCATTCTGCTGTACTTCTTGACGTAAGGCGGCCGGGGTCAGTCCACGGCGCTCGTTATAGCGCCCTCCCGCGAACGAACACTCATGGTCGTGCCAATAACAGCCGTGGAACTGGAACACGGTTGGTATTGTTTTGATGATAGCGAATCCATCCACGGGAAGGCGCCGATCTCCAATCCGTTTTTCAGTGTGGTTGCCTTGGTGACGGATAGTGACGCCTCGTCGCTGACTTTCCCAATCCAGCCATTGTTCTGCTTGATGTTTTGTAGATCGTTGGGCTTTGAATTCCCGCCCCTCAGGGAGCCACCGTGTATAATGACCGGCCGGCATGGGTTGACTCAAACACGATAGGTAGAGGGCATTGGCGTCAAATCCGATTATTTTCTGACACAGTTTTTCTCCTCGGATACGAGTCAGCTCTTTCTCATGGTACCGATGGAATATAATACGGGGGCCGCCCACGATATTTCCTTTCAAACAGTCAAACATGTCGGCGTCTTTCTGTTCGATGAGAGCGAAGAAAGTGGGTAAATCCTGGAACAGATACCGCAGGGTCAGACCGGGGATGCTTACACAGTCTTTGAATACGTCGACACCCATATCTCGGTAGAAGGCGGCCATTTTGTCGGTAGCTTCCAGAAAAGGAACCACATCCAAATTGTTGTAATAGACGAAGAAATCCCGGAGAGTTTGCATACCTTCACGGACCCACACCTGTTGCAGTTCGATATAGAGGGCGTCAGATAATCCTTCTCCTTTGAGTTCGTTGTAGAAGGCCTCTTGGTGTGGAAGTTGTGGTTCGTCCAGACGCTCGATACTCGTCATGTAGTTATATGGAAAGCAACTTTTCCTCTCCGCGCAGTCGTAGGCTTTCACCCACTGGTCATAGCTGTAATTCGGCGCCAGGTAATTCCGTACATCTAAGAATCGCAGTGAAGTCGTGGATAGAGCGACGTGGTTGTTCGTCTTCTTAATGATGAATTTCACATTCCCGGCTTTGGCGAGATAGGGGTACAAGAATTCTTTGATTAAGTTCAAATCATACCGTCCCGAGTTAAATCCAAGCACGGGTAATTGACTCATGTATTCTAACAAACGCAATTTCAGTTTCTGCGCGTAGGGTTTCGGTGGTTTGCGTTCTTCGTCCTCGCTTTCGTCTTCGTCGCCAGAATCGTCTTCGACCGATGTCGGAATACGCGTATCAAGTGTCGCTAATACATCACGGTAGGTAGTCGAGGCGAGATGTGCCGCACTGGCTTGACTGAGGGTTTCCAGGTAGTCCATCATTCGTGTAATCAGTTCATGGGGGTCACCGTTAGAGACGAAACAGGTCTCATACCCAGGTACCTTGGTGTGAATACTCCCACTCAAGGGAATGTGACGCTGGGTCCATTGAGTTTTGGCCGATACCTTTCCATGGGTTCTAATAGGGCTTCAAAATCATAGCAGGCTCGGTACGGGAAATAACGGTGGTCTGTGGGGACGTCAATACCTTCATCCGCCAGGTCTTCAAATATGGTGGGCTTGTTGTGGAATACGCCGCCGAGGAATTTTCGTTTGCTGGTCTGGTCACAGATTTTCTCGTGACTGTGTAAGTCATTAGACCGGTCAAACACGCGATGGCATTTACTACAACTGTATGACTGGGCATACCTGTTATGTCTGTGATGTACGAGAAATGCTCGCCGGTGTCCGTTTGGTACAAATTCAATTTCATGGTTGTGTCGTATTTCCCCGCGGAACGATCCACGTGTTGGGCTAGACTATACACGACAATATTGACGTGGAACAAATTTTCCACCACATCCAGTTGTGATAACGGGACCCCGCGGAAGTGTTGTTTTCCATGTTTTTTCAGGTAAGTAGTCTTCCCAATATTTGCTGGCAATTCGATCACAATGTTTGGGTGGACGTTTGTTGAGATGGATAGCCAGGCAGCGAAATAAACATTTCCGATCGGTGTAGGGCCCATTGCTTCCACCTACTAAGGCGTACATGCCTTCTCTGTGTTTCAACCAGTCCGGGAGATAAATGGGGGCGCCGATAGGGTGGTCGATCATTTTAGTTACGTAAAACGTACAACATTGGTCGTCATCTCCACTTGCCATTTGGTGTTGGGGCGTTGTTGTCGGGCCCATTCCAAACTATCCAAGCTTTCTAGTTGGTCCAGTACGGGCGATCGGTAATGGTGAAAGGCTGCTCGAATATCAGGGTATTGTTACTGGGGTAAAAGTACCGGAGCTGGTCTGTCTCCTTATGCCGTAATAAATACCCAAAAGTGAGATTTAATTTGAACGCTGTGGCTTGGCCCTCGAGAATAGTATAGGCGCAGTGGGGGAAACGTATGTTTTCCTCTAACCGGAAATTGTATAAGTCCAGTATCGGGCGATGGCGGTGAAAACAGTGCCGGATAGTAGGCCAATGTCGTTGGTAGATTGTACGCACAGCTTGTTGTCTCGGTAGTACTTCTATAGGCGCTTCGTCAGGATCTGTGGTAAAATTTCCCTCAGCAGTGGGCGAACTGGCGAACCGTGATCGTTGCATGCTCGGAATGGACAGTACTTTTCCACTGTTTATATTTGTGTAGATTATATTCGTATTATTGCGTAAGAGGGCTTCGCCTAGACTTGGAAATGGATACAGATCTCGAAAACTGTCCCTTTTTATAGAAAAATACCCGCCCACGCGCTGGAAAACCCCCGACGATCGACCAACGTATTTTTTACCCGCCAATCACAGACGTGCAGAATCGGTGTCATGCCAACGTACGCGATGACCTTTAGCGACGTACACCAAACGTACCGACTGGGCTATTGTTTACATTCTGTGAGCGGTCTCATTTAAAAAAATGTATAGTTTTGTTAATTTAAAAAAATGTTTGATCCCATAAAAGTATGTGTTCAATGAAAATGGGGCGGGGAGGGAAAGATTTTATTTTATGGTCAAGTGTACATATTCTTGTTTGGCAGATCGTATTTCATCCAAAAACATTCACACGAACATCGCAGTGTCATGGGAATGTAAAGAAACGTGACAGGACACAAAAACATTCGGTTGATTTTGGCATACTGGGCGAATACAATCACAACTTATGGAAAAAGATCAGTTGGATGTTCGATCTACCAAACAAAACAAACATACCCGTTAGTTTGACAGAGAATTTGGACTCCAAATCGTGTGACCGCTGTCAACGACGTTTTGTATACGTATTCTATACGATCGGCTGTTTCAAACATCCGTTCGATTCTCGTCCTTTGATTGGTTAATTGGTATGTGTACATTGGTCACACGCCAATCACAGACGCGCAAAATCGGTGTCATGCCAACGTACGCGATGACCTATAGCGACGTTGGTCAAACGTACCGACTGGGCTATTGTTTACATTCTGTGAGCGGTCTCAGTTAAAAAGAAAATGTATAGTTTTGTTAATTAAAAAAATGTTTGATGCCATAAAAATATGTGTTCAATGAAAATGGGGCGGGGAGGGAAAGATTTTATTTTATGGTCAAGTGTATATATTCTTGTTTGGTACGTCGTATTTCATCAAAAAACATGGGGAACCCTCTCCACAGAGTAGGCATTTTACACCAAAAAAAATATCTGAACCCATGGGGACTAATAAACATAATCTATAGGTGTTGTACCATGTTATTATGACGACTCTAGCATTCGTGCGACCCCAGTGTCGAGCGTTTATTGTCCAGTTTGCACAAACAAACAAAGAAAATTAGCGGCCGCACAACGTTCGTCCTACGTGTGCTGACCGACAGAGCATGACGTCATCGGGGACCAGCAAATCCCAACATGTGGTCTTACGTGATATGAATGAATTAGATACATACACCCGCCCGTTAGTTTTATATAATATTGCATGGTACAATCACTCGCAAAAGGTTGAAAATCATCCGTGCAGGTCTGTTTGTGTCATATTTCTAGCTCAAAATGGCGTCCCAGGGCCAATTTCCCCGGATACTAGCAGAATTAAGATCGTAGCCCCATCTATACACCCTGACGCAAGGCAGACAACTCGGACTAGGCCAACCCTCTTGTAGGCGAAATTGCCCGGTGATTTCCCCTGATTCGCGCATTTGCATCTATTTTGCCTGTATAGGGGGTGGTCATTTTTTGTGAATTTTACTATGGGTTGTGGGGTTCTTCGTGTCACCATGTAGAACACGATGGGAAGGGTATAGAAGCGGTGAATATTTTTTAAAGTACCGGGTAGGTCTGTATATAGGTCCATACTGGTTCAGTGCATAGGTCCATACTGAGTGAACATTTTTGGGTCTAGGTGAGCCCCTATTGGTCCGATGGTGTCGTATGCGGTCTTATTTGGAAGCCCTCGTGGAGGAGCATCGGACTGGACTAGTGAGTTTGTTTTCAATGTTCTGCGCATGCGCAGACAGGCCGTATTATGGAAATAGACGTTTTAGGATCAAGGTGGGCCCCTATTGGGCCTCAGACTATTATAAGCCTACGGTATACATGGACAACCATCACCCTGAATATACGGCCGCTGTCGATGCGGTTCTTCGTGATATTACAGCAACACCAACACTAACCAGACCGGAGACTCCCACCGACACAACCATCCCTACCACCTAACCTCAACAATCTGACACTAGAAATGCTATTGATGCGTCGACGGAAACGGAACCATCAGTAATGGCCAGGGAAGCTGATTTGCACGAGCCAAGAAACGGTCAGGAGACCGAACTGCCTATGGGAAATATATGCCATATTTTTCCATTATTGACGAAGCGATGAAGGCCGCTAGCCGTCACTGGGAACTTTCACCGAATCTGACCTTGACAATCGGTAACAATCAATGGATCATATTCACCACAGCCCCTAGAGGGAACAGACATGCCAATGGTACCCGGTCAGAGGGTGGATACAGACTGAGGCTAATGGTGTACAAACGACCTTATATGACCACTCACTCACTCCCTCACTACCTCACTCACTCACTCACTACCACCGTTAGGGCGGCCATGCGTTAAGACGGACGTTGGCCACTCACTCACTCACTCACTCACTTCTCCCTCACTCCTTCCCTCCCTCCATCACTCACTCACTCACTCACCATCGTTAGTGCGTCCATGCGTTAAGATGGGTGTTGGGCACGCCTCACGGGCGTTGGGCACTCACTCACTCACTCACTCACTCATCGCATGTTCCACGGATATAACAACCCGGATGTTGAAGAGGACCCGGATGTAAAACCAGGGTCCCCAGATGTTGAAGAGGTGCCGGATGTTGAAAGTCAGTACATGCATTCCAAACGTCTAAGGTGTAAGGAAAAATTGGAACTCTTCTGTGTTCGGAGGTAGTTTTTTTTTGTCAAAGAAACCGGAAGTGACGTCACACATTAAAATGTGTTTTTTTTTCATGCAACATTGTGAGTTTGGGTTGTTTTGTATACCGTAGTTATCCATTTGAAAAGAGCTAATTGGGTCGTATTGACCTCGATCACTGACCCTGGTATATATGGCCCAGGTGCCCTCGTTGCCCCTGGTGGCAAAAACTAGGGGGAGATAACTCCAGGTTGTCATCCCACAGTGACCTTTTGACCTGGGTGTGACCTTTTGACCCGGATGTGACGTCATAGTGACGTCATAGGCGATCATTGATGACGTCCCCAAAAGTAGGTCAATAATACCCAATTTGCTGTTTACCTACTACTTATGTTGTCTGAGCAAACCGTGTTGGCGTTCAGGAAAACAAGCCTATTGTTAATAAAATTCACCGTCACAGGGAGTATTACATAATTATCTCATGCCACGACATAGTTATCTCGTCCCAAGAGATAATTATCTCATCCCACGAGATAATTATCTCATCCACCGACATAATTATCTTGTTCCACGACATAATTATCTCGTCCCATGAGATAATTATCTCGTGCCACGACATAATTATCTCATGCCACGACGCTGCGCGGTCAATCTTTATTTCGGCATTCAACGCGACACTTCGTCCCTAATTACTCCCTAAATTCTTTTAACAATTCCTGAACGCCAACACGGTTTGCCAGACAGCATAAAACATAAAACTAATGAAATTTACGTAGATGAATCATGCGCCCATTCTAAACGTAGAACAGTTCACAATGGAAAAACTAAATTGGTATACTTTTTATAAATATGAAAATTCTGTGTCATTGGTTATTTATATTGTAAAAACTCGTTTCATAGTTTTCATTAGATCTGAACACATGTTTCGTAACAGCTGTAATTAGACAATTAATATTTTCCTGATAAATATCCTTTTGCCTATACTCCTACATGCCAATCTTAGTCGCGGCAGACCGTCTGGGAATCAGACCATCTGTGGATTTCAACTTTATTCTCAAATGGTCTCCGGTCATCTGCAGATGGCCGGTTCATATAAATTTAGGATCGGTCATAAAAAATGTGCGATGAGGATTAACACTGCCTTGTACAGCTTTAATGATTTCTTGACACCATTAATGTTTTCATTCTCAACAATTTTCCGCATACAGCATGGTCCATCAAATAGGAAAGAGCCTCGTTCATGTTATGTCATGCACGAAGCGGCTATTCTAATTTGTCTACCGCGTGTAATTCGGCGAGCCGCGTGCCGCGTGTAATTCGGCGAGCCGCGTGCCGCGTGTAATTCGGCGAGCCGCGTGCCGCGTGTAATTCGGCGAGCCGCGTGTAAATCGGCGTGTCGCGTGTAATTAGCAGAATTAAACTATTATTGCAATATGGTACAAAATTACAATCTAATGGTTCAAATCCTGCATATAAAACTATTTTCAACCATCAATAAGTATATTTGTATATCAAGAATCCTTCCATTATTCCATCTCTCGGAATTCGTATGAAACTACACATTGTTGCAGCTGGTATTAAGTTTAGTCAAATTTTATCTAACAAGATCTTGTCAATTTCACGATGGCAGTTAGCCAAACCAGAAGCAGATATTACACTGACGACATTCGAAAAGCGAGACAGGAGCCAGCTTGTTTATGCACAAGAATTTGGTCTAATGAGAGAAAAATACAGATCGCATCAGGCAATTTATACAAATGGTTCTAAAAATGGTGACAGAGTAGCGTGTGCTACTATCTTTAGTTTCAAAACTAAAACCGTTGGACTACCAGGTAAAAGTTCGATATTCACTGCCCAAGCCAAAGCTCTATTGTCAGCTTTAGAAGGTATTGGGTCCACTAAATAAGAAAAATATGTCATACTCTCAGATTAACTGTCATGCATTCAAGCGATTAAAAGCGGAACTTCAACTCATCCCTCCGTCTTGAATATTCTACAATTATATGACCGTAGAATTGATCAACAGATTGATATTGTGTTTTGTTGGTTGCCTAGTCATGTTGGCATCAAAGTAGATACTGAGGCTGGTGAAATGGCTAAGGCACCACTAGCAAATACGGTTGATCCTTTTGGAATCCTGTACAGAGATTCAGACCCCGTATCTGTACTTATGTGAGAAAGTTGTTTCAATCTTTATGGAATACTGACTTCAGTAATAACAGATTTCAGGAGTTCAAAAAAATATAGGCTATACTTATCTGCGCAGCCAGAAACGTTTCGATCGAGCCATGAACCGGCGGTGTAGAATCGGCCATACACGACTAACTCTACGCTCATACTATTCAGCTTGTATCACTGACGTCCCTACTCTCCTTGTTCCCCCCGCTGATTCACATCGCCAATTTCACGCCTCTTGGCCGTAAGAGGGCGCTTTATCTGGTTACCCAATCGCCGTGCCCATTTGCGCACACTTCGCCATCCATAAGATGGCTTGCGAATCGTGAGTCTCCATTATTGCGGAGCGATATCCGGTATATTGCGGGATTCTGTTCGGCCTTCATCCGGCAGAGAACAGACTCGAGAAATCTGATAAATTACAGGTTTTCAAACCACTTGGGAAACAGATATAGGCTAGGCTTACAAAATATATAGGTATAAATAACTTTCGTATCACCCAAGAGGTGTGGTAGATCTGTTATTTTCAACAAGTAGGGCATCACATGATTCGAAAATGGCGAGTTACGTTGGGGTTACGTCGGTAGACTTTAGCTGATTGGCTGACGAAGTCACGTGGTATTGATTTCTGGAAATTCCCTCTCGCCCTTGCCGAAAGTAGGCTGTAAATGGATACACACGATCCCAGGGTCAGTCTTACCGCGTATAGATGACCGAGATGGTTACAGGTTGTCGCCGTGCCGTAATAGCTCGGAGGTAACCAGATTCCTCATACTAACCACGATTGGCTAACTACCTCACGTGATCGAAATTACGTCATGCCTTCACGATAGTGAGATCACGACTCTCACGTAATGTGGAGCCCATGCCAATATTTTGACAGCGACACGCCCTCTTACCGCTTTCCCCGTCGTTATTACAGTCAACATTCAATTCAAAATCTGAAACAATTAAACGGTGTTTCGTTACCATTCTAGGTAGCTTGATCTCGTTATATACTCATGACGATAAAGCGTGGTCTTATCAGTGGGATATTAACAACATTTACAGGGATTTATTTGTTAATTATTTGAAGGTATCAGTGAAAAATGTTTGCAATCAGTTGACGAACCTTACTAAACAATGGAGAAAGTTATCCAAAAATCTGTTCACTCTTAACTAAGAAATTAACGTAATTAGAGCTGTTTTGCCGTCCGTTTATTGTTAGTTTTGCCGTAAACGACATATGAACGTTTGAAAAGGGAGACAACTCATATTGCCAAGACTCTTCCGTAAGAGTGATGCTCATTGATCATTGGTGGTTGGCCTGTGCAGAGCGCCCCCTTACGGCCAAGAGGCGCGAAAATATGCGATGTGAATCAGCGGGGGGAACAAGGAGAGCAGGGACGTCAGTGATACAAGCTGTTTATCAGCGTAGACTAACTCAAGAACATTTACTAAAAAAGGAACCAACCCCTAGGTGTATTCCATGCCACCATGATCTCACAGTGAAACATATTTTGATCAACTGTATATATTTTAAGATTTTGAGAGATTCTTTTTATCAAGCAGCTACTTTAGAAGATCTTTTTAGTCGGTAAAAGAAGACTCGATTTTAGGTTATTTGAGAGAAATAGGAGTGTTGTATTCATTTTAATGTATGTACAGGTTTTTAATGTGTTGTGTTGATCATTTTTAGATCTTTTAGATTGATGGGTAGTTGATTTGTTTTGTTAGAAAGAATTTCGTTAGATCGTAGCTATATAGCTGAAATATTGCTTAACGCGACGTTAAACATTAATTCCCTCTCTCTTCCTCTCCGTCATATGCAGGCAAGAGATTAGACTCCCGTCATAAGCGGACACTGGGTTACGTATATAGCTTACTAGTAAATAAGTAAATATTGCTGAACGCGATGTAAACCCTTAATTCTCGCTCTCTCTGTCTCGTCGTAAAAGCATTTCTGTTGCACGTAGGCCTGGGATTACACTTCATTCAACATGCGCGGAATTAAACTTTCACCGTATGCAGGCACCGTATTACTCTGCTACCATAGCACACCCGCTGTATGCAGGCGCAGTATTCCACTGGTACCTTTGCACTACCGCCGTATGCAGGAATCGTATTGCACTGGTACCAGTGCGCTTCCGCTGTGCACAGACTACGTTTTACACTGATACCACTGCACTTCCGCTGTATGCAGGCACCGTATTGTACTTGTATCATTGTAATTCCGCCGTATGCAGGCACCATATTGCACTGCCATTACACCTCCTCTGTAGGCAGGCACCGTATTGTACTGGTACCATCCCACTTCCGTCGTATGCAGGCACCGTATTGAACTGGCACCATTGCATTTCCGCCGTATAAAGGCACCACATTACACTGATACCTGCACTTTCGCCGTATGCAGGTATCGTATACTGAACTGGTACCTTTGTACTTCCGCTGTATGCAGGCACCGTATATTGTACTTGTACCATTGCACTTCCGCTTTATGGGGGAACCATACTGCATTGGTCCCATTGCGCTTCCGCCGTATGCAGGAACCACATTACACTGGTATCATTGCACGTTCTCCGTATGCAAGCACCGTATTGTACTGGTACAACTGTATTGCCGCCGTATACAGGCACCGTATTGAACTGCACTTTCGCCGCATACAGACACCTTATTACATTAGTACCATTGCACTTTTGTCGTATGCAGACACCGTATTGAACTTGTACCATTGCGCTCACGTCGAATGCAGGCACCGTAAATACATTGACATTTTCGTGGTATTCATACACGGGATTACACTCATTTAAGCAAAGGCTTGTGTTGTTTTAACACGATATATCTTTTGTTTAAACACAATGGTTATGTTGTTATAACACAAGAAGTGTGTTATTGATATAGCGAGACATGTATTGTTAAAACAGAAAACAAGACTTGTGGTGTTAAACTAGAACACAAGACTTATGTAAAACGTACAAGCGTTTTCTTGAGCGTAAATACTTTGGTTCCAGACATGTATTGTACCAGAGCAAACTATTATCATCTATGGACGTGACCTTCTATATTGTCACGTGAACGAGTGTGGGTGTGCTAAGGCCAGATTTCCACACCTTTCATTGACATATAACCGTCAAATCTGATACCATAGATAGGCCCAACATATACTGTTTTTGCTGTAATATTTCCTGCCAGCTGTAGTCAATCAAAGAAGTGAGTATTTCCTCATCCAGCTATAATATTCCGATGAATATCTAATTAAATTGTCTAAGAAAATGTTTTACTAAAGACAATGTGATATTAATATCAAATTTAGTCTATATTTTTATCTTTTGTACAAATCGGTAATATTCTTGTGTTTGGATGTTCTTTTCGTTCTAATATGTAGGACGAATATATATAATTGATTGTCTCCCTTTAGGGTCCTGAACAAAGGAATCAGAATGATTCGAGTGCTTGTGCTGGTTTTCTTGGTTGCTTGTACCAATGCCGCGTGAGTATTCGTTTAACCCTTTGTCTTTTTCAATGTAATTTACATGGAATCAGGACATGACCATTGATGAAAGAGGATATCTCTACTCATCCATATCTTACACAGCGTCGTCTATCACTATACATAGTACCATCCAGTTTTCACTCTGTGTCATTTTTTTTACATAGCGTAATGTAAATCTTACACATCATCCATGTTGCACATGCCCGCCTATATCTCACACGTCATATAGGTCTCACACAGTGTCATATAGATCTCACACAGCGTCATCTACATCTTTCACAGTACCATCAATATTTTTATGCAGCTACTTCCTTATCTTACACAGCTCCCTAGATATTACACATCGCCATCTATATCTCAGCGCGATCGGGATAGAACAAGCCCCAAGGGGTTTTAATCCCACCCATTTAGATCATCTGGCTAACTTATTACTATTCTTGAATTACAATGTCCTTTTATGTTGAAGCCACTGATATTTAGCTTATAATTTTGATTCGTTGGTGAATAGAATTCAATTCAATGTTACATAGTACCATCTATATCTTATACAGCTTCATCTATATGTCATAGTACAATATATATCTTACACAACATCATTTATATCTCACATAGTACCATCTATATCTTACATAGCATCATCTATATTACACAGCACCATAGATATTATGATGGAATCTGTATCTTACACAGCATCATTTATATCTCGCATAGTAGCATCTATATCTTACACAGTACACAGCTCCATCTATATATTACACAGCACCATCTATATGTTGCACAGCACCATCTATATCTTACACAGCGCCATATATATCTTACACAGCACCATCTATATGTTACACAGCATCATCTATATCTTACACAGCACCATACATATCTTACACAATACCACCTACATCTTATACATTACTATCTATATCTTACACAACACCATCTATATTTTACACAGCACCAGCTATATATTACATAGCATCATCTATATATTACAAAACACCATCTATATCCTATACAATACCATCTATATCTTACAAAACACCATCTATATCTCACACAGCACCATCTATATCTTACACAGTACCATCTATATCTTACACAGTACCATCTATTTATAATACAGTACCATCTATACCTTACGCAGCTCCATCTGTCTTACACAGTACCATCTATATATTACACAGCACCATCTATATGTTCCACAGCACCATGTATATCTTACACACCATCATTTATATCTTACACAGCACCAAGTATATCTTACACAGTACCATCTATACCTTACGCAGCACCATCTATATCTTACACAGTACCATCTATATATTACACAGCACCATCTACATGTTACACAGCACCATGTATATCTTACACAGCACCATTTATATCTTACACAGCACCATGTATATCTTACACAGCACCATGTATACCTTACACAGTGCCATCTATATCTTACACAGCACCATTTATATTTTACACAGCACCAGCGATATCTTACACAGCACCATCTATATCTTACAGAGTACCATCTATACCTTAGACAGTGCCATCTATATCTTACACAGCACCATCTATATTTTACACAGCACCAGCTATATCTTACACAGCACCATCTATATCTTACAGAGTACCATCTATACCTTACACAGTGCCATCTATACCTTACACAATGCCATCTATATCTTACACAGTGCCATCTTTACCTTACACAGTGCCATCTATATCTTACACAGTGCCATCTATACCTTACACAGTGCCATCTATACCTTACACAGTGCCATCTATACCTTACACAGTGCCATCTATATCTTACACAGTGTCATCTATATCTTACACAGTACCATCTATACCTTACACAGTGCCATCTATACCTTACACAGTGCCATCTATACCTTACACAGTGCCATTTATATCTTACACAGTGTCATCTATATCTTACACAGTACCATCTATACCTTACACAGTGCCATCTATACCTTACACAGTGTCATCTATATCTTACACAGTACCATCTATACCTTACACAATGCCATCTATATATTACACAGTGTCATCTATATCTTACACAGTACCATCTATACCTTACACAGTGTCATCTATATCTTACACAGTGCCATCTATACCTTACACAATGCCATCTATATCTTACACAGTGTCATCTATATCTTACACAGTACCATCTATACCTTACACAGTGCCATCTATACCTTACACAGTGCCATCTATATCTTACACAGTGCCATATTTACCTTACACAGTGCTATCTATATCTTACACAGTGCCATCTATACCTTACACAGTGCCATCTATACCTTACACAGTGCCATCTATACTTTACACAGTGCCATCTATACCTTACACAGTGCCATCTATATCTTACACAGTGTCATCTATATCTTACACAGTACCATCTATACCTTACACAGTGCCATCTATACCTTACATAGCACCAGCTATATCTTACATAGCATCATCTATATCTTACACAGCACCATCTATACCTTACACAGCACCATCTATACGTTACACAGCACCAGCTATATCTTACATAGCATCATATTTATCTTACACAGCACCATCTATATCTTACACAGCATCATCTATATATTACACAGCGCCATCTATACCTTACACAGCACCAGCTATACCTTACACAGCACCAGCTATATCTTACATAGCATCATATTTATCTTACACAGCACCATCTATACCTTACACAGCACCATCTATACCTTACACAGCACCAGCTATATCTTACATAGCATCATATTTATCTTACACAGCACCATCTATATCTTACACAGCATCATCTATATATTACACAGCGCCATCTATATCTTACACAGCACCATCTATACCTTACACAGCGCCATCTATACCTTACACAGCACCAGCTATATCTTACATAGCATCATATTTATCTTACACAGCACCATCTATATCTTACACATCATCATCTATATCTTACACAGTACCATCTATACCTTACACAGCACCATCTATACCTTACACAGCACCAGCTATATCTTACATAGCATCATATTTATCTTACACAGCACCATCTATATCTTACACAGCATCATCTATATATTACACAGCACCATCTATACCTCACACAGTGCCATCTATATCTTACACAGTGCCATCTATATATTACACAGCACCATCTATACCATACACAGCGCCATCTATATCTTACACAGCGCCATCTATATCTTACACAGCGTCATCTATATCTTACACAGCGCCATCTATATCTTACACAGCGCCATATATATTTTACACAGCACCATCTATATGTTACACAGCACCATCTATATCTTACACAGCACCATATATATCTTACACAGTACCACCTACATCTTATACATTACTATCTATATCTTACACAACACCATCAATATTTTACACAGCACCAGCTATATATTACATAACATCATCTATATATTACAAAACACCATCTATATCCTATACAATACCATCTATATCTTACAAAACACCATCTATATCTCACACAGCACCATCTATATCTTACACAGTACCATCTATATATTACACAGTACCTTCTATTTATAATACAGTACCATCCACACCTTACGCAGCACCATCTATGTCTTACACAGTACCATCTATATATTACACAGCACCATCTATATGTTACACAACACCATGTATATCTTACACAGCATCATTTATATCTTACACAGCACCAAGTATATCTTACACAGTACCATCTATACCTTACGCAGCACCATCTATATCTTACACAGTACCATCTATATATTACACAGCACCATCTATATGTTACACAGCGCCATGTATATCTTACACAGCACCATTTATATCTTACACAGCACCATGTATATCTTACAAAGCACCATGTATACCTTACACAGTGCCATCTATATCTTACACAGCACCATCTATATTTTACACAGCACCAGCTATATCTTACACAGCACCATCTATATCTTACAGAGTACCATCTATACCTTACACAGTGCCATCTATACCTTACACAGTGCCATCTATATCTTACACAGTGCCATCTTTACTTTACACAGTGCCATCTATATCTTACACAGTGCCATCTATACCTTACACAGTGCCATCTATACCTTACACAGTGCCATCTATACCTTACACAGTGCCATCTATATCTTACACAGTGTCATCTATATCTTACACAGTACCATCTATACCTTACACAGTGCCATCTATACCTTACACAATGCCATCTATACCTTACACAGTGTCATCTATATCTTACACAGTACCATCTATACCTTACACAATGCCATCTATATCTTACACAGTGTCATCTATATCTTACACAGTACCATCTATACCTTACACAGTGTCATCTATATCTTACACAGGCCATCTATACCTTACACAATGCCATCTATATCTTACAGTGTCATCTATATCTTACACAGTACCATCTATACCTTACACAGTGCCATCTATACCTTACACAGTGCCATCTATATCTTACACCGTGCCATCTTTACCTTACACAGTGCCATCTATATCTTACACAGTGCCATCTATACCTTACACAGTGCCATCTATACCTTACACAGTGCCATCGAAACCTTACACAGTGTCATCTATACCTTACACAGTGCCATCTATATCTTACACAGTGCCATCTATATCTTACACAGTACCATCTATACCTTACACAGTGCCATCTATACCTTACACAGCACCAGCTTTATCTTACATAGCATCATCTATATCTTACATAGCATCATATTTATCTTACACAGCACCATCTATATCTTACACAGCATCATCTATATATTACACAGCGCCATCTATATCTTACACAGCATCATCTATATCTTACACAGTGCCATCTATATATTACACAGCACCATCTATATCTTACACAGCACCATCTATACCTTACACAGTGCCATCTATATCTTACACAGTACCATCTATATCTTACACAGCACCATCTATACCTTACACAGCGCCATCTATATGTTACACAGCACCATCTATATCTTACACAATGCCATCTATATATTACACAGCACCAAGTATATCTTACACAGCACCATCTATACCTTACACAGCACCATCTATATCTTACACAGTGCCATCTATATACTACACAGCACCATGTATATCTTACACAGCACCATCTATACCTTACACAGTGCCATCTATATCGTACACAGCACCATCTATATTTTACACAGCACCATCTATACCTTACACCGCACCATCTATATCTTACACAGCACCAGCTATATCTTACATTGCATCATCTATATCTTACATAGCATCATATTTATCTTACACAACACCATCTATATCTTACACAGCATCATCTATATATTACACAGCACCATCTATATCTTACACAGCACCATCTATATATTACACAGCGCCATCTATATCTTACACAGCACCATCTATATCTTACACAACACAACATACAGTATGTCCGTCACAGCACCATCTACATCACACAGCGCCAACCGTCGCATTAGGGGGCACATAATTCTTACCATTTTCGTTTCAGACTTGATTTCCGTCCGTACAATGAGACTGCTATGCAGATGTTCCTGGAAGAGGACCATGACAACGATACTGTTTTGACAAGAAATGAAACCGTAAACTCATTCATTGAATTCGATCTCAACGGTACATATATATATTTGGATTTGCTAGTTTGTTAATAAGGTTAGTTAAGGATAGCTGTCCCCTTAGAAGGTCAAGATTTGTCATTTTTTTATTTCTTCATTCAGAAATTCACTATTTCATCTAACATTTGGTGAAAAAATGAAATTAAAATTCTAATTGGAAGTGCTTCAATATTAGGATTAAAAATTTAGTTTTTGAGGCACTGGAAAAATTAAACAGATTGCCTTACAGGTGATCCGATATGTAGCTGAGAAGAGATTAACCTTTCACGCGACTGTCTATTATAAGTTGTTAATAGCTGCATGAGTGTGTATTTTGTTATTAACTGACTCACAGGAACTTCGCTCAGACACCCGCCGTGAAGTAATCAGCAGAGGTGTGAACAGTTCTCAGCTAAACAAGTTTAGCAAGTTTTTAAAGTTTAAATTGGATATGAAACCGCCTTGACGAATAAACTTAGTGTTATAGTTATCCAGAATAAACAGGAATTCGAGTAGGTCCTATAAGACAGATTAAAAATGTATTTGACAATAGAATACAAGCAAAAAATTAGGACTAATTCATCAGATGTTTTGCTGGACACATTTTGCCCGATTCTAGCCTTTCATTTTTGTACAAAATCCGAGATTTAAACGTTTATTTCTCGAAAAGTATCCATGCTACGTTTTTGTTGGCATGCTTGTTACTTATAAGGTGTTCTAGTAAACGTTATCTTACTTTTTATAAGTTCGACTTAGTTTTTTAATTATTCAACTTTTAAGACAAACAAACGTAAAATGGTACGGGTTTTTCAATTTATTTCAGTAAAATAGCTGTAAAAACAAAACCAGGTAAACATTTAAAAAAAACGAGATAAAGTTTACTAGTTCGATTTGTCTTCTATCAAGGTGTGCCATCAAAGTTGAAACAAGACCAACAGTTTTCATGAAATTTCAATTGAAAAATGGACGCTATTGTTTTCATTTGAATTTTTTTAAATTGGAATATTTTCTACACAGTAGCAGCGTAGGTTATACAGATCATATAGTTGAAATCCCTACGGTTTACGCTTTCATAAAATATATAGTTTATTGTGGTTATCTTGTATATTTATTGATACAGAAGACAAACTGTCACGGGGGTGCAAAAACCTGCCTCTAAGGCGACAGCTATCCTTAATAAGAAATACATATGTAACTCAGCAGGGGTCGGGTAGCCTTGCCTAGCATTGAGTTACATGTCGATCTTGTATACTGTTAAAATAGGTATAGGGAGGGGGTAGGACTTCGAGTTTTGTATGAAATTTTGCTGAGAAACAATTGTGTTCCGGGTACAACCAGTTTTATCAATTTGATTGCAACGTGATATCATATTGTTCTGGTTGTATTTTTGGTTAAACTTGTGTATCGACGAGAAGCAAAGATTGTTCCATATAGAATCAAACCCTTAGCGAGTATAGTTAGGACTGAATTGTCGGATAGTCGAACACTTTATCAGATGAGAGGGAACTACCTCTCTGATAGGGAGTAGACTGGAGTGTTTACTACCTCTATGTTATGGAGTAGACTGGAGTGTTTAATACCTCTCTGATATGGAGTAGGCTGGAGTATTTACCACCTCTATGTTAGGGAGTAGACTGGAGTGTTTACTACCTCTATGTTATGGAGTAGACTGGAGTGTTCAATACCTCTCTGATATGGAGTAGGCTGGAGTATTTACCACCTCTATGTTATGGAGTACACTGGAGTGTTTACAACCTCTCTGATATGGAGTAGACTGGAGTGTTTACTACCTCTCTGATATGGAGTAGACTGGAGTGTTTACTCCCTATCTGATATGGAGTAGACTGGAGTGTTTACTACCTCTCTGATATGGAGTAGACTGGAGTGTTTACTACCTCTCTGATATGGAGTAGGCTGGAGTGTTTACTCCCTATCTGATATGGAGTAGACTGGAGTGGATACCACCTCTCTGATATGATGTAGACTGGAGTGTTTACTACCTCTCTGATATGGAGTAGACTGGAGTGTTTACTCCCTATCTGATATGGAGTAGACTGGAGTGTTTACTACCTCTCTGATATGGAGTAGACTGGAGTGTTTACTCCCTCTCTGATATGGAGTAGACTGGAGTGTTTACTACCTCGCTGATATGGAATAGACTGGAGTGTTTACTACCTCTCTGATACGGGGTAGACTGGAGTGTTTACTCCCTCGCTGATATGGAATAGACTGAAGTGTTTACTCCCTCTCTGATGTGGAGTAGACTGGAGTGGTTACCACCTCTCTGATATGGAGTAGACTGGAGTGTTTACTACCTGCCTGATATGGAGTAGACGAGTGTTTACTACCTCTCTGATATGGAGTAAACTGGAGTGTTTACTACCTGCCTGATATGGAGTAGACGAGTGTTTACTACCTCTCTGATATGGAGTAGACTGGAGTATTTACTACCTGCCTGATATGGAGTAGACGAGTGTTTACTACCTCTCTGATATGGAATACACTGGAGTGTTTACTCCCTCTCTGATATGGAGTAGACTGGAGTGTTTACTCCCTCTCTGATATGGAGTAGACTGGAATGTTTACTACCTTTATGATATGGAGTAGACTGGAGTGTTTACTACCTGTCTGATATGGTGTAGACGAGTGTTTACTACCTCTCTGACATGGATTAGACTGGAGTGTTTACTCCCTCTCTGATATGGAGTAGACTGCAGTGTTTACTACCTATCTGATATGGAGTAGATTGGAGTGTGTACTCCCTCTCTGATATGGAGTAGACTGGAGTGTTTACTACCTGTCTGATATGGATTGGACTGGAGTGTTTACTACACCTCTGATATGGAGTAGACACTAGTGGTTACCACCTCTCTGATATGGAGTAGACTGAAGTGTCTACTACCTCTCTGATATGGAGTAGAATGGAGTGTTTACTCCCTCTTTGATATGGAGAAGACTGGAGTATTTACTACCTCTCTGATATGGAGTAGACCTGAATGTTTACTACCTCTCTGATATGGAGTAGACTGAACTGTTTACGACCTCTCTGATATGGAGTAGACAGTAGTGTTTAGATGAAAATATACATTATCAGTGGCGTCGGAAGATAGTTCTGACTGGGGGGCACTATCCCAGCACTTTAGGCGAGGGTCCGGGGTTCTAGACGGCCGTAGGAGCGTTTTGAGCGATTTCCGAGAAATAAAACGCATATATTTTCTCAGATATTTCAACTGTTTTAATACTAGTTTGGTAAAAAAAAAAATTAATAAAAAACTGCTAACACTCACACAGGAATATTATTCCGTCTTCATTTCCGTCAAATAAACGGCTCGTGCAAATTTCCAGGAAGCTCCGGGGTTCTAGACGGCCGTAGGGGCGTTTTGAGCGATTTCCGACAAATAAAACGCATATATTTTCTCAGATATTTCAACTGTTTCAATACTAGTTTGGTAAATAAAATTAATAAAAAAAACTGCTAACACACACACAGGAATACTAATCCGTCTTCATTTCCGTCAAATAAACAACTCGTCCAAATTTCCAGCAGTGCAAATTCGATCTGAATCAATCAAACTTTCCAAAAAAATTGACCCGTCGTTCATTTACAGATGCAAATAACTTCGCGACCCCTTTCAAGTCCAACTGCTCCGTCATGTCCCTGTGGATGTGCAGTATCACTACGTTGTTTAGGCGCTGTTGGGTCTAGCTAAATAATATATAGCCCTCAAGAGTATGAGGGCTATAGGTCGGCCCCAGTCACCTCCAGCGAGGGTTTTAGATAATTTTATTACGAATCACCCACCTCTGAACCTGCCGTACATCTAATCTCTATCCCCTCCTGCGCACTATTTCAAAATCTTGCACACTATTGTGAAATAGTAACGAATATATCGCCGTCTGAATTTCCCAGACGACTTCCACTTTAAACGCGCCATGTTAACCGTATAGAGTGACGTCACCAACATGGCGCGCAGAGAGCTAGAAGTTTCCGACTGGAAAATTCAGACGGCGATATATTCGTTACTATTTCACAATAGTGTGCAAGATTTTGAAATAGTGCGCAGGAGGGGATAGAGTTTAGATGTACAGAAGGTTCAGAGGTGGGTGATTCGTAATAAAATTATCTAAAACCCTCGCTGGAGGTGACTGGGGCCGACGTATAGCCCTCATACTCTTGAGGGCTATATTATTTAGCTATGTTGGGTCATGCTCGAGCGTAGGTAAGTCTTGATGCGTCTCAGCGTAGAGAAGGAAGTAAATGCGAAGTAGCTTTTCTACTTCACACATCATGCGCCGTCTCACTGGCAACTTTTGCAGTATAGCAACCAATGTTCGAATACTCGTCACGCGTTTCGCTGTTTGAACCAGGTCAGGAAGGGTTTTCAACTACAAAATCTGGGGGGGCACAAACATACTTGTGCCCCCCCCCTGGTTTTCATCTGGGGGGGCACGTGCTCCCCCGGCCCCCCCGCTTCCGACGCCCCTGATTATTAGAAAAGTTAATTACTTTGATTCATCACCAGCGGACTTCCTTAGCAGTATTCCTTTCTGTAGAAAGATGAAGAAAGACTTGTTGAAAAAGTATTCGGGGATAGCCGTGTTAGTCTGTGTAGTATAAATGAATATCCTTCAAGACTAACAATGTTTAATGGTCACGAGCATTCGCAAATAGTGGATATCCACTATCTGCGAAAGCTCACGACCATTAAACTTAGTCTTAATGGCACCACTCTTTGTTATTCATTTATTGAAAAAGTATGTTGCCTGCAAGCTGTTAGTCTATTACTATTTTTCTAAAGTGAGTGATTGTACTCGCTCAAAACTAAAGTGTTCTACCTAACATTTTATGGGTGTCAACGGTGATCGATCCTGAAATGTTGCAAAACAGTTATCAACATTTTAATTGTTGCGAGAGTAGTTTTTTTGTCACGGTGCCAGTTTTGAACATGCCAACGGAGTTAAATATTTAACACTTTGCGAGCAGGCAAAGTGAACAGCCTTAAAGTTTTTTACTGCAACCCTTAATTTTTCATGTGTTACATCAGATCAGTGAGGTAGAGGATGAGAGCCCAAGAATCCTAGACTGGTTACTTCCCATCTATGGGCTACAGGCTCCTAAATAGAAAAAAGTGCCAATCCGTAATCTCTGCCAAAGACCAGAATTTTCTCGATTTTTTCCGCCTTCGTTGCAACGATTAATGGAAAGCCGTTGGTACCACTGGCAAGTATGGTATTGTTCTATTCAGCTGCAAATTTTATTTCGATTCACTGCTCGATAACATGCCTCGCCCTGGGACTATTTGCGGGGCCTGAGCACTGCTTTCAGCAGGCAGAGAAAACAGCGAAATGAGGACCTCTTCTGTAGAGGCGTGCACAGCTTAAAATTTTGACGCATAATGTTTGACAAGAAGTTTGTCACCTTGTAGCGCTTGAAATAAACTACTTCCTGCCGAAAGATGATAGACTTAATTCAATTAGGGAATCAGCGAGGTACAATTGTGGTAATACTGCCGGACGTGTAAATTATTTAGGAGTCTGTAGCCTATGTCCATGCAGTCCATACCGTACGGACATAACAGGGGAGATAACCAGTCTATAAGGATCCCTGCCAAAGTTTGTCGCTCATGTAAATGAACGACTCTCTCTCTCTCTCTCTCCCCCCCTCTCTCTCTCTCTCTCTGTGTGAAGACAGAATTTTACAACCTCCCCACAGCACATGCTCCGTTCCCGCACCGTCCCCACACCAATAGCATAAGATGATCTTTACGACGTGACTATAACGTATAGGGGAAAACCCACGCCCATACGGTTCAGTTTGAATCCAACCGAACAACTCTTTCAGATTTGTACATGAGCGAACTACTTTTCATATGTTCTGTTCATATAAACGAGGAAAATAATCTCTAGTTCCTGCTTTTTAACGCTAGGTCAACCGAGGTATAATGCAGAATTAAAAAATAATCGGAATGTTCGACAAACAACGCTTTTACTATGTATGTTGTCACTTCCGGCGGTGTGCTGCTCAGGCGGGAATCCTGTCCGAAAATCTGATTGGCGGCTGGAGTATTATTATGCCCCAGTGAGGTGGTTGAGAGTTTTATAGTAATAACACTGCATCACGGGAACTCTTCCAGTTTTGAAAAACTTGATTGGTCAATTCAATTTTGAAAAGAGTAATCCAGTTTTTTCATTGGCTTGTGGAGAAAATTTGAAGAAAATCCAGCCAATCAGTTCGTGTGTGTAGGTTCCTTGTTCTAGATGCTTATTGTCCTATTATTGGTTGATCTTCACCCGCTATTTTAACAGGTGATGGACGAATCGAGAGGAATGAGTACACCTGTTATCAAATGGGAAACCACGAGGAACTGGGTAGCTTTGCTAACGCCCTGTTTGATGAGTACGACTTCAACAACGATAGTGCCCTCGAGGTGTCCGATATTCACCATTTCTTTGATCTGATGGACACCAATGGTAATATATATGATCCTTATTATATATCTTGTTAGTGCTTGCATGTAAGCGTCAATTGTATGCCACATTATACAGTGTTACCGTTTATCGTTCTTTTCGGTTTAACAGCGTAATAAAATATACGTTGTTAATCCTACAGGGCAAAAGTATTTTCCTAACAAAAGTATTTTCCTAACAATTATGGTGGCCGAGAGGGGCCATCGTCACTTCGCCATCGTACGTCAAAAAACAGAGCGATGGAGCGATAGAGCGATAGAGCGATGGCGATAGAGCGATAGAGCGATGGCGATAGAGCGATAGAGCTATGGCGATAGAGCGATAGAGCTATGGCGATAGAGCGATAGAGCGATGGCGATAGAGCGATAGAGCGATGGCGATAGAGCGATAGAGCGATGGCGATAGAGCGATAGAGCGATAGAGCGATGGCGATAGAGCGATAGAGCGATGGCGATAGAGCGATAGAGCGATAGCGATAGAGCGATAGAGCGATAGAGCGATAGAGCGATAGAGCGATGGCGATAGAGCGATAGAGCGATGGCGATAGAGCGATAGAGCGATGGCGATAGAGCGAGCGATAGCGATGGCGATAGAGCGATGGCGATAGAGCGATAGAGCGATGGCGATAGAGCGATGGCGATAGAGCGATAGAGCGAAGTACATGACTGCGCATGTCTCATAATCATGTATATTCATACGGTGATAATCGTACTTCCAACACAAGAGAGCTCGCCGCTTAACTCTAGTTATTATCAGGCGGATTCATAATACTATAGGGACCAGCAGCATATCACAAAGATTACACAGATAAAACAGAGAGATAGACCGATAAGTTTTATTGTATATGGGCTAAAATAATAAACATTGGCTAAAAGATCGACATAAGAATCTAATAAATAAAGCAGTGATATTCGCTGTCTGGTGAACATATACATCTGGAACATTTGAAATCAAGTTTTGTAATTAATACGGATCAACGCTTGTAAAAAAATCAACGTAGAATCGCAATAGAAGAGGTCACTCTCCCCCCCAGATTGGTGATCTGATTTACCCATAGTCTCGTAATTTTTCGTCAAATTCAACTTCTAAGGGAAGACAAGTTCGTCCGTCGATGCGTAAGTTGAATTATTTGAAGTTGTGGGTGCCGAACGCGGCCATTTGCGCGTTTTTATCGAAAAAGAAAGGCGGATGTCATATGAAACTGATAATTCATTAAGATTGTGCTGATCGTGGCTGGACTTAACACCAAATCGCATAGAACAAACACTGATTTTGTTTTATATATCTTATTTGGTTTTGTTAGGTAATACACATTGTACATACAATATTTTATTGTACTAAACAAAAATGGTTGTATTTGTAATTAGAAACTCAATGTTATATAACAAACAGATACATCGTCATTACACCTCGACTTATCTACGCAAACAACACCATAAGAGTCTAAACAGTAAATGCAGCGATGACCAATACTGGTAAAACAAGCGCCATTCGCAGTTCTTATACTGGAAATATTTATCGGTTTCGTACGCACATTTAAAGCGTTTTGAACACTTTTCAGCCAAGGGAGTTTTAACTACTTTAATTTTATATATAGAAAATTTAATAATAGAAATACAGTAGTTGAGTGGCTGATGTCTGGGTTGTAAAACTTTCTCTGGATAAAATATAATTGGAACACACGCCAATGCGAACCAATTTTCCAGTAAACTCCACCAAGGGTAGATATGTTCACATTCCCAAAAGAGATGAATAATAGTCTCTGGAACTTTGCTACAAAATGTGCATAAGTTAGATATATCAGCGTAAAGTTTATGTGCAAAAATGTTGGTAGTCAATATTCGGTTAATAATTCTGTATCGAAACCATTTAAATTTCACATCTCTTTGTTACATTATTATTCCATATATACCACTCCGAATCACTATAATTTTTTTCAAGAACTGCTTAGTACAATAAATTTAAAGGTCAAGAGATTTCTATATAACATTTTATTACAGCCTTTTTTTACACTTATTAATAGTGAAATAGGGGGCGGTATCAACGGTATCATATATTGTTTCTGTAATAGTCCAAATCTCATGTTGTTTGCGGCTTTCCGTACTGCTTGAGTAGTATATAAAACTGATATTGACACAACTTGACCTTTGACCTAAACAATTTGCATATTGGGGAGAAAAACTACCTCCGAACACAGAAGAGTTCCAATTTTTACAGGTCACTGCGCAGATCAAGTGGTTCACATGGTGACGTTACTTCCGGTCACGTGACCTTTGGGGCATGTATTACTTCGCGGTGAAGCCGTCGACGGTGATGCGGTCGCGGGAAAAAGCTTCCGTGGACAGAAAAAGTAGTCCCAAATACGCCGAGAGCTGAGGGAAATTCTCCGGCAATCTTCGGGACATTTTGGGAGCGGGAGGGGCCCCTAGTGGACCGATTGGGTTGAGTGAGGTGTCAAAGTGAAGCGCTCTTCCAGGGCGATCAAGTCATTGGTGGGTGTATGTAAAATTAGAATTTGTCCCGAAAATATAAAAGCGGAACACGGACTTTACCCCTAAAATAGGGCCTGATTCGCACATTTACATCTGTACGGGAAAATGCCTATAGGGGTATAGGGATGGTCATTTTTTTTGTGGATTTTACTATGGGTTATGGGGTCTTGTTTTCTTCGTCTCATCACGTAAAACACGATGGGATGGGTCTCTGTGCTAAGCGGTGAAATTTTTCGAAAAGTTCACGGAGGTCTGGACAGGCCCATAGGCCTACTGGCTCAATGGATAGGTCCATACTTGGCAATTCACACATGTTCATTGCGATATGGGTTGTTAGATCTTGTTTTTCATGTCTCACCACGTAGAACACGATGGGCGGGGTCGCGAAGCTAAGCGGTGATTTTTATTTAAAAGTCACTGCGCGCATGCGTAGTGGGTAAATGGTGCTGGATGGCCGTTTTGGGGTCTAGGTGAGACCCTAATGGTCCGATGGTGTCGCAAGAGGTCTTATTTTGAAGCTCGCGCGGAGGAGCATCCGACTGAACTAATGTATCGTCCCTTTTCAATATTCTGCGCATGCGCAGTCTGGCCGTAGTATAGAAAGCAGGCATTTTGGGGGTGCGTAGGGGTGTGTTTGGGATAGAGATAGACCACCGTGACTATTGGTCCAAATGGTTCGTGGGAGGTGTCAAAGTGAAGCTTTTGTGGGGTAGTCAGAATACAGGACATATATGGTACAATACAGGACAGATATTGTATAACACAGGACAGATATTGTATAACATAGGAGAGATATGGTATAATACAGCACAGATATGGTAGAATACAAGATATACTGTAAAATACAGCACAGATATGGTATAATACAGGACAGATATTGTATAATACAGGACTGATATTGAATAATACAGGACATATATTGTATAATACAGGAGGGATATTGAATAATACAGGACAGATATTGTATAATACAAGACATATATTTTATAATACAATACATATACTGTAGCATCCGGATGTAAAACAAAGGTCCCCGGATGTAACTGGTCATACATACTTAGGTTATTATTATGGCCAACATAGATACAGTCAGCTAGAAAATGACACCCCCCACGGCGCATTCGGACCAATAGTGGTCCATCTCTACCCCAAACACACCCCCACGCACCCCCAAAATGACCACTTTACTTACAACACTCAACTGCGCATGCGCAGATTGACGCGACTTGCAATAAAAAGCACGCCATTCTGACTCTACCACACAAAAGCTTCACTTTGATCCCTCCCACGACCCATTCGGACCAATAGTGGTCCATCTCTACCCCAAGCACACTCCCACGCACCCCCAAAATGCCTGCTTTCTATACTACGGCCAGACTGCGCATGCGCAGAATATTGATGCATTAGCCCAGTCGGATGCTCCTCCACGAGGGCTTCAAAATAAGACCTCGTACGACACTATCGGATCACTTGGGGCTCACCTAGACCCCAAAGCAGCCACCCAGCACTATTTACCCACTACGCATGCGCGCAGGAAATTTTTCGAAAATTTTCACCGCTTAGCCCCGAGACCCTGCCCATCGTGTTTTACGTGGTGAGACGAAGAAAACAAGACACCACAACCCATAGTAAAGTCCACAAAAATGACCACCCCTATACACATACAGGCATTTTCCCGTACAGAAGCAAATGTGCGAATCAGGCACGATTTTAGGGGTAAAGTTCGTGTTCCACTTTTTTCATATTTCCGGGGACAAATCCTCAATTTATATGCACCCACCCATGACTTGATAGGCAGGCCCGATAAGCCGGAGACCGACATTAGCCCTTTTGGACATGGTTGATAGGAGTTTTCCCCCTATTGTAGGGGTAAAATCCGTGTTCCGCATTTTATATTTTCGGGGACAAATCCTCAATTTACATGCACCCACCCATGACTTGATAGGCAGGCCCGATAAGCCGGAGACCGATATTAGCCCTTTTGAACATGGTTGATAGGGGTAAGGTCCGTGTTCCATTTTTTGTATTTTTGGGACAAATCCTAATTTTACATACACCCACCCACTACTTGATCGCCCTGGAGGAGCGCTTCACTTTGACACCTCACTCGACCCAATCGGTCCACTAGGGGCCCCTCTCCCCCCCTCCCAAAATGTCCCGGAGATTGCCGAAGATTGCCGGAGAATTTCTCCCAGCTCCCCGCGTATTTGAGACTATTTTTCTGTACGCGGAGGCTTTTTCTCGCGACCGCATCACCGCGGAGGAATAATTGCCCCAAACGTCACGTGACCGGAAATGACGTCACCATGACAACCACTTGATCTGCGCAGTGACCTGCAAAAATTGAAACTCTTCTGTGTTCGGAGGTAGTTTTTCTCCCCACTATGCAAACTTTTTAGGTCAAAGGTCAAGTTGCGTTAATATCAGTTTTATATACTACTTGCCTGACATACTGATAATTATTCCAGAAAATTGGCTGCGCATTTATAAATGGACTGAAAAGAGTCAAATGACAAAAAAAATCCGTTATTATCTAAAATATCATTTACAAACCGGACACCTTTTCCATCCCAGTGACCTAAATGTAGAGCTTTATTATCAATTTAAATTTTTTCATTGTACCATTTCATTCGAGAAAGTTTGACAGTCCTCTAGTTTTATTTGAAATTCTGTCCAGGCTTGAAGCGTGTCACTCCAAAATACGTTTTCCATCGTTGGTATAATATTAGTTCTTAAGAATGCTGAACCAACTCCTATTGGGTCTATATTCTTTGGCATATACATTTTCAAAATATTACCCCACTTGGAATTATCAGCTTGTAATATCCTAATCCACGATATGTTTTGTGCCTGGATTACATATTAACAATAGGATTATCTAAGCCGCCATGTTCAAGTGGTTTAACAGAAATTTCGAGTTCCAAACAAATTCAAAACAGCGTTTCTGGAATTCATTTATAAGTGGTTCGGGTGGGTTTGGAAGAGAGGAAAATAGATGGACGAGTTTCGGCAACAACAAGCTTTTTTAAAATGACATTTCGTCCTATTGAAGTCAATCCTATTTTGGACCATATCTTCATGAGTATGACAATATCTATTAATTTATCTTTGTAATTTTTTCAACCTTTTCGGCCAAATTGTTTGTAAACACAAGACCTAATAGCTTAAAGTCACCTTGTGACCAGTCTAAATTCCATTTAGTACGAAACCACTGAGAAAATGTTGGTACTTGGCATAAAACTGCAATTTAAAACCAGTCAGGACAAATTTAGACCCGCGGAAGAATTAAAGAGGTGGGTCGGGGTACACCCTCATGTAATTTTAGATTTATTTCACACGCTTCTCTACTAATTTTCGGCCCATTTCAAGGCACCCCCTCGTAATTATTGAGGGTGGAGAGGCGAAGTGGTCCTTGGTCTCCGCTCTTTGAGCCATTCCGTTTTTTGTGCAATGCGGGAGTATAGGGGGAGAAACAAATCTTAATCAAATAATATCCTATCAACGTTCTCCAATAATTGAACATTAATAAGCGTCAATCCTTCCCCCCTCCGTGTCATTGATCAAAGATCTTTTTTTTAATATATATTCATAATATTCATATTCCTTGAATCAACTCAGTCGCTTTCTTGTACAAAATTTTTCTTAGTATGCATGGCGTTGATATTCATTTTGACCGCCATGAAAATCTTGTACCGACAAATACCGTGAACACAAAGCTAGGAAAAAATGTCGACTTGTCTCGTTTTGGTGTAGTCATGCGCAGTCATGTACTTCGCTCTATCGCCATCGCTCTATCGCTCTATCGCCATCGCTCTATCGCCATCGCTCTATCGCTCTATCGCCATCGCTCTATATCGCCATCGCTCTATCGCTCTATCGCCATCGCTCTATCGCTCTATCGCCATCGCTCTATCGCTCTATCGCCATCGCTCTATCGCTCTATCGCTCTATCCATCGCTCTATCGCTCTATCGCCATCGCTCTATCGCTCTATCGCCATCGCTCTATCGCTCTATCGCTCTATCGCCATCGCTCTATCGCTCTATCGCTCTATCGCCATCGCTCTATCGCTCTATCGCCATCGCTCTATCGCTCTATCGCCCTATGGCACGATGGCGAAGTGACGATGGCCCCTCTCGGCCACCATAATAAATAGTGTTACGAGCCTGTAATAAAATTAGAATCGTCTGCATGTCGCGGATGATAATTTCAGTGAGTTACATTCTTCTTTTGATTTTGGATTTTCTTTGAAATTACAAGCGTCTGGTCCGTCATTCATAATTCAGCCGTCGTCCATTAAAGAATATCCGCGTCCATAATCATATTCCATATTCCATATAACAGTATTAGCGCCAAATTCAAAAACAATTCTCTCTAAAAACAACTGTGTACCACCACAGGTACACAATCACTAACAAAATTGCACATCCACAATAATTGTGTACGGTACCAGTGGTATCTACACATCTTGTGTACCTTTTTTGTGGATGTACAATTTTGTACAAAGTTGTTTTTACAGAGTTGACGTCGATTGTTATGCCTTCCAGCGAAAAGAAAATAAATATGTTCGGATTAATTAATTTGAGAATATGTAGCAGTTGCATAGCAATATTCTTTATATTTTTTAAGACTAATAAGATGTAAGATTTGTATTTAATGTTTTATATTTGTTAATCTGTCTTCTCCCAGGAAACGGTGAGGTGGATATGCCGGAATTCGTGACTTATTGGGTTATGGTAAGCTCGGATTATCATGAAATTGTTAACTAAATTATTTTTTGAAATGATTTAATTTAATTTTCCCTTCACGATGTTCGCATAATTTAGTACGGTATCATACTAAATAAAACATATGACTAATGTATACAATGAATGAAAGATCCATCTCCCTCGTATCCAAAAATGTAAGCAAATATTTTTTGCGATTTTTTCTACTCGACTAAATCGGCGTTCAACCTGCGCATCATTGTCTCTCAAACGTGCCGCCATTCAGACTAGGATCGTCTAAGCGTACGTGTGACGTCACCGGGGCCTCGCCGCTCTCTAGCGGGGAAGGTGAAAATATAATGACATTGCATGGAGATATATTACAAGCCAAGCCTTTCTTACATTGGAATGATTACAATTTGACAGGAATCGGAACCGCACATCGTGATATGACTGAAATAGTGTTGAAAGACTGATATACTCACTCCAATTTATTGCAGCAGCCTCACCGTGCAAAGTTCTTCCCTGATGAGTTTGGAGTAAAATCCTGCCGACCGATGCACCCACTGTTTCAGTACATCCGATGAAATGTCACGGTCTTTGGAAGGTTTTTATTCCCAGTTCTGTTAGAACAGCCAAACGCCACACACTGCGGCATGATGCCCGTGTATTTGCGGAATATTGGCACACTACCTCTATCAAATTATAACGGTATACAAAATATAGACAGCAGTCCCGAGAGTTTCTCTTACTAATAACGTACAGGGCGAAAGTGAGCATGAGCCCGGCTGACGTCACGAAGCGATGCGCACAATATGTTTTCGGCATATCTGATTGGTTAAAATAGACGCAAGCCCTTGTAATGGCGGCACTTATGAATCTGTCCAGTTTTGATGTTTCGGTATGAATAGATCAGCGGTAAAAAATCGCAAAAAATATTTGCTTACATTTTTGGATACGGGGGAGATAGATCTTTCGTTCAGTGTATACATTAGTTATATATTTTCTTCTCCTTTCAAATTCATGTTTTTTTCTTGAACATTTACATACTACCATGCGAGGTCATAAAATCTGACTTCTGTGTAGAATTAGAACATATCATTCATCGGATACCTGGATTAATATGTTTCGTCAACTTATTTCAAATCTTTCCCGGCAGAAACAATCAGGATTGCACAATTTGCTTACTTTTCTGATAGCGACAGCCTCGCCTATTTTCTGAAATCTAATATGGCTGCCATGGTAATCTGTTACACCAGTCAGTACAGCTTCCGAACACTTTTGTACTTTAATATTTAAACTAAATTCTGTCCCAATCCGAGGGAGGGAGGGAATTTGGCTTAATGTCACACTCAAGTTTGTTTCACTCATATGGTGACAGTCAGTTTGGTTGGTGGAGGAAGCCGGAGTACCCGGAGAGAACCACCGCCCTTCGGCAAGTGTCTGACGAACTTTCACACATGGACCAGCCGGGCTCGAACCGTGCCGGTTCAGCGGTGTGAGGCTAGCGGTCACCAGCGAAGCGCCTTAGACCACTCGGCCACCGTGGGCCCCTTGTCCCAATCCGAAAATCCTACTTTTTCTCTGTGTCTTTATTTGCAGCTGTTTACCAAACACGAGGCTTACATTCTAGGCGGGAATGTTCACCCACTACACAACCCCCGGGCCTGTGACCACGTCGATATTACGTAAGTTAATTAATATCATCACTAATAATATTCAATTATATTCAGAATAATAATTTCTCGGTAGAGCACCGATACTAATGCAGGTTGGATGCTCCACTGTTGGTTGCTGTGGGGGCCAAGTGGTCTGGCATTGGTGATTTGTTTCCATGCCCTGAAAGTCACGACGGATGATCTAGTCCCATTTGGCACCATAGTATCTTGCGTTATTAAAATAAGATTATCTCAAAAATAATTGGACAATAATATTAGGCTAACTAACTTCCTAAATGAAATTAATGAGTAAATATTGTTGAATTAATAAATTAATAAAAACCTCATCTCATGTCAAATTTTAGGGCAGTGACATGCATAGTAAGTAAGTAATTAAATAAGTAAGTAAGTAAGTAAGTAAGTAAGTACTAAAATGTACTTACTCTGGGTAACTAAACTTAGCATCTCAACTGGGATCCGTATTTACGAAATAACACTGTATTCAACATTCGTTAAGTACTATATCGATTCTTTTTCAGGTGAGATTATTTTGGTGAATAAACGTTTGCTTTGGTGGAATTTTATCTTTCAAATTCTCATTATGAGTGGCAAACTTGTCGCCTGATTGAGTGAGAAACCCTTGCGTGGCACAATCACACTACGCGTGTCGCTTTAATACCATTACTTGGTTTCTCCAGTTTTATGAAGAAAAGCATTTATTTCTTGAAAAATATTCATCTTGGGGATTAGAACTTTGACCTGGTTGTTTTGAAGAAAGTGTCTGTGCTTCAGTTATTCAAATGATTTTCTGATTGCTGAGATGTTGATGTTTATAGTGTAACCTTCGTATTTTATCCAAAATTATTCTATTGAAAAAAAACACAAACAAACAAACGAAAGAAAAAACAAAAAACAAAAAAAAACAACAACAACAACAAAATAAATTACAAATTATCGGAAAAACTGAGTCAAAAAGATTTTGTTGGAGGTTGTTCTACTCGGCAAAGTTATAACCTGAATGAAAAACTTTTCGAAAACTATACCTTTGAAAATGGAGGCTGCAGGTAAAGACATGCATTCAAATTGAGATAACTTAACGCGTTTGTATAATCTTGGAGAAATAATTGGTATCTGTACTTATATCACGTATATACACATCTATCACAAAAACGACAAATGCAAGTGGGTGTGTGAACGTCTGACCGGGGTGGAAGAGGTGGTGTATGTCGCTAATATGGTGTCCTGAGACAAGTTGGATAATGGTATAGCATTTCTAGGTCAAACATGGCAGCATGAGTGGCATCAATTATGCTTCAATGTATTCATCTATATCATCTTCTTGCATAGAACTAATTTTTCTAGTAGCAGTATCGAAACGTATGAGCTGTCAATGTCACATCCGACATTCGGTGGACAGCCGGTGTTCACAAGTAATTCGTACGTCAAATATCAAGTAGATCATTTAAATATAAATTTTTCAATATACACGATCGTATTTTTCAAAAAAAAAAAATAAAAAAAAATAAAATAAAAATAAAAATAATAATCTCAGCATTCGGTGTCAAATATTCCTTCGTCAAATGTTTTTTTGCGAAACGATGTGTATCCCGGTCATACGTAGAGAATGCCCACTCCTTTTGGCACCAAAAGTTTGCAGGCGCAAGTGTCCAGAAAGCCAGTATGTCAGCGATGGAATATCGAAGAGTGGAATCAATCCATGTTTAAAAGTAATTCGAACAATGGTGTAGCCTAGTCGAGCGATACAATACTATGATCCAAATGCCTAGTAAGTGTAAGTAAAATATCCAAAAATATGTTTTCATGTCGAACTTCGGTAGACAGCACCTGGAACCAAAGATAGATTCATTGTGAGTGATGGAACCTTTCACCATGATGTTATTCAGACAACTGAAGTGTGATGGTTTTAATCGAATAACGTTCAAACATATTTCGACCAAGAATTATATCGAACAAGTAACTGATAATAATAATAATACTAACTCCGAAGATGAGTATCATGTTTGAAGATCCATATTTCAGCTCATTCGAAGCCATTTTCATATTCCTTTCATTTCTGCATCAGATTCAACTTCCACCCGTATGACAAATATGCTGAGACGATGTTCTCCGGGGAGGACCGGGATGCTGATGGAATTATAACCCTCGCGGAATCTTTGGCTGGATTTAGTGGTTACGACACTGACGGTACGTTCTGACGTCACTGATGGTACGTTCTAATGACACTGACGGTACGTTCTGACAACACTGACGATACATTCTGTCAACATTGACGATACAACACTGATGGTACGTTCTGGCGACACTGACGGTACGGTCTGACGACACTGGTGGTATGTTCTGACGACACTTACGATATGTTCTGACGAAACTGACGATATGTTACGACACTGTCGTTATATTCTGACTACAATGACGGTATGTGATATAACTGTCGGTATGTTCTGACGGTATTGACGGTATGTTCTGACGACACTGACGATACGTTTTAACGACACTAACGATGTGTTCTGACGACACTGACGGTATGTTCTTGCAACACTGTCGGTTTGTTCTGACGACACTGTTTGTTCTGACGAAACTGACGATCCGAGACTCGACCGTCAGAGACTCAGTTATGTGACATTTTCAAATATCCATTACGAATTTATCACCCGTTTTCCAACCAGCAGGCCGGTCTGCACTTATATTAACCAGTCACAAGCCAGGCCATGCTTTAAGAAATAAGGTTGTCATAGGCGTGCTCAACGGTTATTTTACGCACAGTTAGTTCGGGAGAGTTTATGTTTTAGGGCAAGGGTGTGGATATATGTCTATTTGTGTCTCTATGTTAATCAATTTCACGATGGGAACCACAGTTATACTTGAGAAAGAAATTTCATCTTGTAATTTATTTGTTTGTTTTATTCGATTGTTACTTGTATGAAAGCAGACGTCCCTTTCCTCAGCCGACTTGTGAAATGGAATCTCCCAATGAACATCTGCACTTGACGCCTGTTGATGTCACATAACCGTGCTAAAACGTGTAATAAATGCACGGTTAGCTCGATGTTATTGACACAAGTGTTATAAAATATATGATAATACCTCTGTGGGTACCTTTTGCACACGGCCACCTAAGAAGTTCCGTTATACCTACAGATAGTTTCTGTGTGGCATACGGGCGAACATCTGTAGGATACTGAAACACTTTCTATGTACAACACAGATGCTAATGTTGAATGGGGAAACCTCAGTTTTTTTATTCGAACCCCCGACTCCCAAATCATGGCACCAAATCGGCAGAAGTAAATGCAAATGCTCTATGGAACACTCATCTACGTGAACCCAGTCAAATAAAATATTCGACAGACATTTGCTTGGACCTATTTGCTCCGGTATATGAGTACAGTGGATGGTAACTGCTTTACCTTGGAATTCTTATGCATCTAGATGTGGATAGCCTTTCTATATGTCGATAGCCACGTTCAAAGATATTTTATCCTCGATGTTCACTACTAGAACACCGATTAAATTGTCAATTTGTAGAGGTAAAACTATGAAATTTCGAATGGCGATCCCCCGAGAAATAAAGCCGCAGGGGTGTCTGATTGGTTGAAGCTCCGTACGGGTATAGGCATTAAAACGGTCCGAGAACATAGCGATATGTAACCGGATACGTCCCTCAGTTTTGCACATGAGCGAACTGCTTTTCAAATGCTTTTCCCATATAAACGGGGAAAATAATCTCCAGATCATTCTATTTAGCACTAGGTCAACAGAGGCGTAATTAAGAATTGAAAAGTAATCGGAAAGTTCGACAAACATCGGTTTTACCAGATATATGGTATCACTTCCGGCGTTGTACTACTAGGGCGGGAATCCTGTCCGAAAATCTGACTGGTGGTTGGGGTATTCTATGCCCTAGTGAGATGTTTGTTGTAAGTCACTGAATATTTTTTCTGGGTCACCAGGTCAACCTAGGCCACAAATTGCTTGTTACCACCATATCTCAAGAACGATAAGGCCTACGCTCTGTCATTTTACACCAGACACATAGCTGGTCATGGGCTATTGCTAAAATTGACTTTTTTGTATTATCATCATGTACGTACGGCCATCGGTTTGTTTAATCTTTACCGCCGTATCTCAAGGATGACTGTGCCCAGGAACCCCAAACGTTTCTCACATATGCATGTGGTCGCAGAATAAGGCCTAGGTTAACTGAATTACACCAGAGGCAGATCTGGTGATGAGCTGCCTGTTTTCTAGTTACCACCATATCTTAAGAATAACTATGCCGTAACTTCGCCCACTCATGTATGGTGTTGCGGAACAGAGGCTGATTGGAAATCATTATCATGAATTACGTGTTGCCAACAGTTACTTATTCCTCATTCAGGATCCTATTAAGGCCGAGGGGTTCCCAGTGCACGGGTCATGTTTGTTATTTGGTATTACAGGTAATAAAATTGCCAGTAAGAGAAATTCGGATGTTCACTTGATAATTCAAGCTCGTGTTAATTGTCACTTCTATTCCAGGTGACGGTGTAACATCTCGTATCGAATATGCCTGTTACATGCGAGACATCCATCCCAACCTGGGCAATTTTGCGCATGCGCTGTTCGACGAATACGATTCAGACAACAATGATATTGTTAATAACCACGACTTGGAGGTGTTCTATGCCCGAATGGATACCAACGGTTTGTTTATTCTTTTTCGCCAAATTGAAGACATTTGGAATCTCACAGAAAATTATAAATATATTTATGTACCGGTATATATAGAGATTATTTACCAAAACCAAACCAGTGAATGTTGACCCCGTACTGCATTATGAACTCCGTGAAGATCAGAATATAAATAAGGCTAAATATGTTCTTGTATTTCTGGCCAATGTGAGTCGACACCTTCTTTCGCAAACATTTCAGCTTTATCACTGGTAAAAACGTGTATCATTACTCCGCTTCATCGCTTTATTCAATTATGTTCCGGTGTAAGAGAAACGATGGTCCCTCAGATATGAGTGCCCGCTTGCTATGATATAACCCAGCCCGGACACTAACATCAGAAAAGGGTCACTTGGATATCAGAGTCCGCCTTCGGTAAAGCATAGGAGATCGGACACTGGTTTCTAGGAACCACCGTTTCTTTCACACCGGTATCTCATACTTTTATTTCTTTTCAGGCGACCAACAAGTGAGCCAATCTGAGTTTGTGTCCTACTGGGAACAGGTAGGAACGATACATTTGTCAACATAGTTATCATATTAACGGGAACTGTATTATCTGCAAATCATGTCCGTACTAGTAGATAGCAAAACGCGTGCTCGAGGGACACAGATAGTCCACAGATAGTTTACCTTCATTTAGATTTTCTCTTGTATTTATTCAATAGTATATTTCCGTTCTCGGGCAGGAAGGCTGTGAAATATTACAATCTGTGCGGGTGAATTGGGAGCTGATCTTCATATACTGTGCCAAGCACTAGCATATGTTTATGTCCATCGGCCCGTTTAATCTTTTTCGTCCAGATCTGTGGGTCTGTCAAGTGCAAAAACTTACGTACAATATCCCCTGAATATGATTTTGAATTTAGATTTGTAACTTCCTTCTATCCCTGGTAGACTTAATGCACAAAAGACATGTATAACTGGGTGAGCCATACTTTATAGCTCTATTTGATTTGGTTCTGAATTCTGTTTCATTTACAGCTGTTTGTAAAATACGAAAAATATCACAAACATGGACACCACCACCAGGCCAACGGACACACCTGCCCACATCACCATGGTCAATAATAACAGCTTACATATCCAGGACACTTATCGTTCCGAGAAGATAGACGGACTACAATGAACCGATGTGATCACTGACTCTTGTAAAACTACCAAAATACTGAGAATAAAACATTCCTGTAATAACTGCAACTCTGACTAAAACTTGCATTGTACAATTTTGAATCAATTATATTCCATCTGTGAGCGTAGATCGTAGATAGGTCAAGCGTAACCGATTTTCGGCAATATAGAAGAGCCAATTTTCTCAGATCAAAGCAATTTCGCACAGCGTCGGCACATGATTTGGGTATATTTATCCCGCTTTTTTGTATGTTGAATTATGGCGTCGTTCGTATTCAGTAGTTGTCAAACCCTCTAAAAAAACTCCTCCAAACGTATATATTTTCTTAACCTTACCTGGCCTTGGGTTTTTCTGCTCCATCTTCGGAACGACAAAAACTTGAGAGCTGACACTCTGTGACTTAGTAGTTTATCATATTGGGGTAATTTTGAACCTATTCGCATAACCCCCTAAGCTGAGGATCATGGTAACATCAAAATTCGAACCAGAAAAGTGATGTTTTCATCATTTTTCTTCAAAATTTCTGCTTTTCTGCTAGGAAAAGTGGGCAAAAGCTATCTTATTTCACATCAGATTATTATAAAAAGTTATTATATTATTATTATAAAAGATTATATCATAAATGAAAGATTCGAAAAATCTGACAGAATAATCCTACAGGATATTTCTTTGATGAAAATAACGTCACTGTGACGTCATTTCGGCGGTCATCTTGGATTTTTTACCTTTTTTAGTAGAGGTTGTGGTTGTTTCAGCTCTCTAGCCTTAGGAATAGCGGAAATATTTGGGGGGGGGGGGGCACTTTCCGCCTCCCCAAGGCTGCGGCACATCCCAAGTCGGAAATGCTTATACCATTATTTCAAGATACAAAAAAAAAAATGAAACCTAACACAAAAAATGAAACCTAGAAGTAAAAAAATAAACCAAAAAAATATAGCATGTCGTCTATGGGCTACCGTACATTCGCCTAAAGCCCATCCCGCGCAATGTATCACTCCCTCGTTGGAATATCTCATTGATGCAGAATATAAAGACAGCTGGATTACGAACCTCCGAGAGGCCTTAAAATCGAGCATTTCATTTCCCCTCCCCCATCGTCTATGAAACCCGCTTTCCGGAGATAGATATCCAAGCCCTCTCGGTCTTGTCCAGCTCATCCCCATTCTTGATCGTTTATGGAACCCACATTCTGGAGATCGATATCCAAGCTCTCTCGGTCTTGTCCATTCCAAGACTTCATCCCCATTCTTGATCGTCTATGGAACCCACTTTCTGGAGATCGATATTCAAGCTCTCTCGGTCTTGTCCATCCCAAGACTTCATTTCCCTTCTTGATCGTCTATGGAACCCACTTTCTGGAGATCGATATCCAAGCTCTCTCGGTCTTGTCCATTCCAAGACTTCATCCCCATTCTTGATCGTCTATGGAACCCACTTTCTGGAGATCGATATTCAAGCTCTCTCGGTCTTGTCCATCCCAAGACTTCATTTCCCTTCTTGATCGTCTATGGAACCCACTTTCTGGAGATCGATATCCAAGCTCTCTCGGTCTTGTCCATTCCAAGACTTCATCCCCATTCTTGATCGTCTATGGAACCCACTTTCTGGAGATCGATATTCAAGCTCTCTCGGTCTTGTCCATCCCAAGACTTCATTTCCCTTCTTGATCGTCTATGGAACCCACTTTCTGGAGATCGATATCCAAGCTCTCTCGGTCTTGTCCATTCCAAGACTTCATCCCCATTCTTGATCGTCTATGGAACCCACTTTCTGGAGATCGATATTCAAGCTCTCTCGGTCTTGTCCATCCCAAGACTTCATTTCCCTTCTTGATCGTCTATGGAACCCACTTTCTGGAGATCGATATCCAAGCTCTCTCGGTCTTGTCCATTCCAAGACTTCATCCCCATTCTTGATCGTCTATGGAACCCACTTTCTGGAGATCGATATTCAAGCTCTCTCGGTCTTGTCCATCCCAAGACTTCATTCCCCATTCTTGATCGTCTATGGAACCCACTTTCTGGAGATCGATATCCAAGCTCTCTCGGTCTTATCCATCCCAAGACTTCATTCCCTCTTCTTGATCGTCTATGGAACCCACTTTCTGGAGATCGATATCCAAGCTCTATCGGTCTTATCCATACCAAGAGTTCATTCCCTCTTCTTGATCGTCTATGGAACTCACTTTCTGGAGATCGATATCCAAGCTCTATCGGTCTTGTCCATCCCAAGACTTCATTCCCCCGTCTTGATCGTCTATGGAACCCACTTTCTGGAGATCGATATCCAAGCTCTATCGGTCTTATCCATCTCAAGTCTTCATTCCCCCGTCTTGATCGTCTATGGAACCCACTTTCTGGAGATCGATATCCAAGCTCTCTCGGTCTTATCCATCCCAAGACTTCATCCCCTCTTCTTGATCGTCTATGGAACCCACTTTCTGGAGATCGATATCCAAGCTCTATCGGTCTTATCCATCTCAAGCCTTCATTCCCCCGTCTTGATCGTCTATGGAACCCACTTTCTGGAGATCGATATCCAAGCTCTCTCGGTCTTATCCATCCCAAGACTTCATTCCCTCTTCTTGATCGTCTATGGAACCCACTTTCTGGAGATCGATATCCAAGCTCTATCGGTCTTATCCATACCAAGAGTTCATTCCCTCTTCTTGATCGTCTATGGAACTCACTTTCTGGAGATCGATATCCAAGCTCTATCGGTCTTGTCCATCCCAAGACTTCATTCCCCCGTCTTGATCGTCTATGGAACCCACTTTCTGGAGATCGATATTCAAGCTGTCTCGGTCCATCATACAGACAGAGCAGATATGGTAAACCAAAAGGGATGAAGCCCGTTGCTATACCACTCGACTCCACCATGTGTCTCCGATGGCTGGCAAACTACAAAGGAACATGTCCCTAAACCATAAACATGCAGGAAGCGTATTCAGCAATGCCCCATATCGCGTTCGTGGAAGGCCTGCCTAACCTGGCCGATTTGGAACCGGACACCTTGGTGGTTCTGGATGATCTCATGGCGGAGACGGATGCGCGGGTCACCCAACTCTTTACCAAAGGCAGCCACCATCGACGGCTCAGCATCATCTACATTGTGCATAATCTGTTCAGTAAAAACAAAGAACATCGGAACATCAGCTTAAATGCCCACTACCTGGTGGTCTTCAAAAACCCGAGAGATACCACTCAACTGCTGCACCTGGCGAGACAGATGTACCCGGCCGCACACCGTTTGCGTTGGAAGCCTTTAAAGATGCGACAACCCCTCAGCACGGGTATATGCTCTTCGACCTCAAGCAAGCCACCCCCGACCACCTTCGACTACGGACCGGCATCTTTCCCCGAGAGACCCACCACGTGTACATGCAAAAATAATGTAAACACACCCACAGTGGCGCCCCCAGCTGGGGTGTGTGTGTTTGATGATGGGGATAATAAAAAGAATGAATACCACAGCATGGTTGACTTTGTCTCTGTTCTCTGAAGTAGATAAAAAGAGCAGAGTTGTGGGTTCTAGCATTAGTTGTACATGATGTCTGCGCGAGTACGGAAGCACGACCCAACGTTCTGTGTATTGAAGACAGCCCCACCCGAGTTGGTTCGAACCATTGTACGCGGTGCGGACCCTGACCTTGTACGCTGTCTGTGCGAGATCGGGTACAACCTGTTAAAAGGCAACGTTCCACTCACTCCGGCTCAGAACACCAAGTTGGCCAAGCATAAGACAGGTCTCCGAACCCTCGTCCAGAAGCGGGTCCCTCAAACAAAAAAGAAAAAAGGTGTTACAGAAAGGCGGCTTTCTTGGGGCCATCTTAACACCGTTGGCCGCTTCGGTGTTGGGTCCAGTATTGGGTGGACTCTTCGGCCGACAATGAACCACACGAAAAAAATGGTCCTCGTCGAACCACGGTTCCTTCAAAACCTCCAATCGCCCTACCCTGTCCCACCTACGGTGAAGACCATAAACACCCTCGATGGAGAGATGCAACAGATCTTACAGAGACCGGGTTAAGCGACAGTGAGAAAGTACAACGGTACAATGAGACGCTTCAACGGTACATGACGTTCATGGACCAATACAAAACCCTCTCTACCCCACCACCACCACCACCACCACCACGTGACACACCGCCGACCTCAGCACCCCTCCAACAGCCGCCATTACCAGGGTAGCACCCACAGCCCCACAGTGGGTGGAAGACGAAGTGCTGAAGAGTGTACCTGCATCGTTCAAGAAACAAGCTGGCCTGGTATTACAACGGATGAAACAGAATCCTAACATGACTTGGACTGATAAAGGCGAACTACTGGTACAGAATCAGGTGGTTCCCGGGACCCACATGACGGATTTAGTGAATGACCTGATGCGTAAACGCAGGTCGCACACGGATCCTCGAGGATGGGAGGTCTTCGCTCAAGGCTTGAAAGACATGCATGTACCACAGGAATTGGTGGGAACCCCCACCGCTGGGCCTTTATGCAGCGAACCCAGCAATCGCCGAGTGGCCCACTACCTTCTTGGGAATCCGAATGGGAACCGGAGTCACCCCCCAAAACACCACCACAACAACGGGCACCTTCTTTTCAAATCTTTAAAAAACCATCCTTGATCAGGACACCCCACATCTCCAGAGCCGTGACACGTAGCAAGTCAACGCGACGAACACGACGCCGGACACAACCGCCCAAGGCCTGGAACACCTATTAAAACCAACAGCAGCAGCAGGACAGCTCAGTCGCCATGTTTTACCTCACCCTACCCAGTAACAGTTCGCTGGATGTGTTTCCCGACAACACCTTGGCCAAGTACGTGACCCAGTTACCGCAATCGTTGCATTTACCTGGGCGGTGGGAATGTGGCCTCGTGGATATCCAATACCCTTACTCGTGGTACAACGTGCGAGCCAATGAAGTGTGGTACGAGGTGACCTACGAAGGAAAAGACACCTGACTCACCCTCCCCGAAGGCCAATACGATACTCCCAAGGAGTTCATGGGTGGGCTGTCAAGACTGCTGCATTATAAGGCTCTACGGGAGGTCACGAATACTTCAAGACCCATCAAAGACTATCCCTTCAAGAATCACGTGGACTTCGATTACAACGCACACAACGACAAGGCACAGCTTATCGTCACCGCCAACGCGAGTGTCGTACTGAGTCCTATCCTACAGCAAATGCTGGGTTTCGATCTACGGACGTGCGCTGGTCCCACCGCCCACCAAGGCGAGATCCCGATGGATATGAAGTCGGGTATGTACGGACTCTACGTCTACTCGGACGTGGTGGACAACCACATCGTGGGCGATATCAACACACCTCTGTTACGGGTGGTGCCCATTAAAAAGTTGTATGGAGATCAAGTCACCCACAGTTTCACTCACATGCGCTACCTACCCGTACGACAAACCCACACCAACACGATCATGGTGGATATAAGAGATGACACGGGACGACCGGTGGCATTCGAACGCGGGAAAGTGGTGCTGACACTTCATTTTCGACAAGCACGTGCTCCCCACTTTGTATAATGAAGGTGCCTTACGAGTGCGATGCACGCAGCTATATGGACTATTATGCCCAACAGGCCGGCGGTGGCCTTCCGGTCTTTAGTGGTGCACGCATGTAACGAGGACATGGACTGGGGAACATACTCGGAAGCATCGTCAAAACGTTCCTGCCCTTGGTGACGCGTGGGGTGAAAGCAATCGGCAAACAAGCGGTACGCAGTGGACTGCAAGTCGCCGGTGATGTCTTGGGGGTACGGCACCCAAAGAAGCCTTGAAACGGCGGGCCAAAGAAGCAGGAGGCGTCTTGGTGGCCAAAGCACAACGCACCGTAGGGAATAAAAGACCTGCACCACCGAGACCACGCACCAGTCGACGACCGACCCAGCGACGACGCACATCGAAGGCCCAGGATATCTTTTCTTAAAACATATCCTTGATCCACGCAGAGTCCTGCCCCTCCACCAACAGTGAATTTGATTTGTGGACCGTCCCCCCACACAGACCAGTGCCGAACAAGGTTTATGGGTGGAGCATCTCCCGCTCTCCAGCATCAACGCAACAGGGCCCATCGAGTTCACCATCAGTAATGCGGATACGACCTATGTGGATTTAGCCCATACATACTTGTATGTGAAAGCCAAGATCGTCAATGGAGATGGCTCCAGAATCGTCGACCAAGCAACGGTGGGCCCGACGAATCACTGGCTGCACTCGATGTTTCAACAGGTGGATATATTTCTCAGCGACAAACTCATCAGTGACTCGACCAACACGTACCCCTATCGAGCCTACATCGAGACGCTGTTGTCGCATGGGCGAGAGGCTAAAAAATCTCAACTGACAACCGCTTTATTCTACCAGGACAAAGCCGAGCACATGGGCGCAGAGAACGAAAATACGGGATATAGCAAACGGAAGGCTTTGACCGCGAACGGCGTCGCGGTGGATCTCATGGGTCGACTGCACGCAGACATGTTCATGCAAGACCGGTACGTGTTGAACAAGATCCCCATCAAAATCCGACTGATACGTGCGCCTCCAACCTTCGCCTTGATGGCCACTAACGTAGACGGACATGCAGCTGACTATAAGATTGTCATCGAAGACGCAGTCCTGTATGTCCGAAAAGTGAAACCGAATCCAGCCGTTCAATTGGGACACCTCAAAGCCTTGGAAACAAAACCAGCCCAGTACCCTATCCGACGTGTGCAAACCAAAGTGTTCTCTGTGTCTGCTGGAAATATGAGCGCCAACAAAGAAAATCTGTTCCTGGGGGAACTACCCAAGCGATTGATCCTGGCCTGTGTGGAAAATACCAGTTTCAGCGGAGCCTACCCAGAGAACCCGTTTGACTTTAAACATTTCGGCATCAATTTTGTGGCCCTGCATGTGGATGGACAACAGGTTCCAGCCACGGCCTTAACACCGAACTTTGGGCGCCCGAATTTCATTCGAGCCTATCAGAGCCTGTTTACAGCCACCGGTCAAATCAACCAGGACGAAGAGAATATGATCAATCGGGAGGACTACGGGAACGGATACACGTTGTTCTGTTTCGATCTGGCCCCCACCTTAGAGAACGACCATCAGCTGGCCCTAGCCAAGCAAGGCAATTTACGGTTGGAAATCCACTTTGCACGAGCCCTCCGGAGCACCGTCAATGTGATCTGCTACGCCGAGTTTGACAACATCATTCAAGTGGACAAAGCGCGCAACGTCCTGTGTGACTTCTCCACCTAACATGGATACAGACCAGATAACCACCGTGCTGGAGAATGACTCAGGGACACGTATGGTATTTCAAGGGGTGTTCGCCCGAGATGTGTTCCCATTAGACCGTATGTATCCTGCTGCATACGTTCTCAACACGGACCCGATGGATCGGCCCGGTGAACATTGGGTGGGCGTGTACTTGACAGAACAGCAGGGCGAATACTTTGACCCGTACGGCCTGCCATCCCTCCATCCCGATTTAACAGACTTCATGGATCAAGGCACAGAGACGTGGTGTTGGAACAGTCAAACGTTGCAAAGCCTGGCCAGTAGCGTGTGCGGACAATATTGCTTGTTTTACCTGTACCATCGATGCCGGGGAAGACCCTTATCTACCATCGTACAGATGTTTGACGAGTACCCCAAGGCCGAGGACCGCGATGTACTCGTATATGACTGGGCCGCCCATCATTTCAATGTACAATTACAAGCGTCTAGTCCGTCATTCATAATCCAGCCGTCGTCCATTAGAGAATATCCGCGTCCATAATCCGAAGACCTATTCCATTTTCCATATAACAGTATTAGCACCAAATTCAAAAAGACAATCATAGTATACATAAACATAGGCTTGTTTCCTGCAAGAGAGAAGCGGTCAACAGTTTTCAATGATGCCGGCAAGACATCATGATGTTCCAAAAATCGGTCGGCCAACAGGGGTGCACAATTAGTACCCATTGGAATACCTATATGCTGCTGATATATTGTGTTGCCAAATTTCACATAGATATTTTTAATGAGAAATTCAAGCAACTCTATAAACAAAGAAACATCCCATGAATGATATCTCTTGTATGTAGTCGAGCTAAAGAATGCTTTATGGCTTCCGACATTAATATATCTACGATGAGTTTTCTTGAACACAGATACTATTAATGAACTTAGACGGTCAATAAGGTCCTGATGAGGGATTGTAGTATAGAGAGTCGAGAAATCCCATGTGGATACATGTCTGTACGGTATGTGACCTTTAGCATCAAGTTCTTCCGTAAGACATTTTGAGTTTTTCAATATCCACATACATTCAACGCCAGAGTTCTTAGAAATAGTGGCGCAATACCTTTCCCAAAATGCTTTTACCTCCTGAAGGCCCCTCGTCAATAGGGTTGAAAGAAGCTTGGTGGTGCAGCTTCTAGAACCAGCTATGAATCTAGCTTTGTATGGTGATTTATGCATTTTGGTAGTCCAGTATATTTTTGGTATGTCGTTATGATTGGTTGGAAGACGAATACCTCTTTCCCTGAGAATTTTTTTGTGATTGTTAAATAAATCTTCCAGAGTAAATGCAGTTTGGGAGTAAGTAGGCGTATTTGATGAAGATATGTCTACACTCAATTCTTTAACCAGCACCTGGTAATAGTAATATTTACATATGAATATTATATTATTCGGAGCTTTGTCTGCTGGGACTATGACGAATTTGCTCTGGAGATTTGCTAGAACTTCTTGCGAATTGAGGTTTCTCAGAACTTGTTTTGCTTGGGGAAGAGTACTTCTGTCAATATGGCGGATTGTTTCAACGACCTTGCTCTTGGTGAGGTCCAGCCAATCAACGAGTACTGTAGATTCAATTTTTCTCGCTTAGACCAATCAATAACGTACTGTTCCAATGCAGACAGGACTATCTTCTGGTCGGCCTTCAGATTTATTCTTCTTGGCTCTCTATATTTAGGTCCCCGTTCTGGGCTTAAGTTCTTTCAATGTACACAAGCCTGCTGTTCTGGGCTTAAGTTTACAAGCCCCCTGTTCTGGGCTTCAGTTCTTTCAATGTACAAGCCCCCTGTTCTGGGCTTCAGTTTTCACGTGGTTGTTCTCACGTTGTTGTTGTTACTGAATAAAAAACTAAATGAGATCTCACCAAAAAACCCTGTCTTGTGTGTTTTCTATATGAGCATAATACATGAAACTGGCTTTGAACACCATATTAGCCAATCAGTGTCCTAGTATGGAGCCAAAGGTAACCCAACCATGCCCAGAAAACATTACCCGGGTGTACAAGAACCCGGATGTAGGCGCGGACGTAGGCGAAAGCATCCCAGTACCCGGATGTAGGCGCAGACGTGAGCAAAATTCTAGTACCCGTCCATTGGTTCTTTTATCGATCGCTCATTGGCTCTTTTTCTCGACCGCTGATTGGTCCAAATGGAACTGCCCATCCTTCGCATGTTAATTTACAATCCCCTTTTGGGGTTCAAGCTCTGTATATCGATGCCGCAACATTGTCGCCGAACCTTGCCGAAAGGGAGACCTTGGACCGTTTGACCTGGATGTGACCTTTGACCTTTTGACCCGACATTCATCCGCGCACTGCCGGTGATGACGCGTGCGGCCGGAGAACCCGCGCGCGCGCGCGCTGCGGCCGGGGCGGGCCGGGAAAAACCCCGGAGGTTGAACATCCGGACGTCTAAGAGAACATTGGAACTCTTTTGGGTTTGGAGGTGAAACCCGGAAGTGACGTCACAACCCACGTGACCTGCGCAGCAGAATGGAAACGACACCCTAGTCTAGCCCCCTCACATAGGCTTCACATGGATACCTCACTCGATCCCATCGGCCCACTAGTGGCTCACCTAGACCCCAATACGTCTGTTTCCATACCCTTTGTCCACTGCGCATGCGCAGAGTGACGATATTTCAACCCCGCACTCATCCCATCAGATGCCCCCTCACATAGGCTTCACATTGATACCTCACTCGATCCCATCGGCCCACTAGTGGCTCCCCTAGATCCCAAAGCGTCTATTTCCATGCACTTTGTCAATTGCGCATGCGCAGAATGACGATATTCCTACCCCACATCCACCCAGTCGGATGCCCCCTCACATAGGCTTCACATTGATACCTCACTCGACCCGATCGGTCCACTAAGGGCCCACCTAGATCCCAAAACGTCTATTTACATGCCCTTTGTCTACCGCGCATGGGCAAAATGACGACAACGACCGAGAGACTAGTCCGGGTGGATGCCTCCTCACATAGGCTTAACATTGATACCTCATACAACTCCATCGGCCCATTAGGGGCTCCCCTAGATCCCAAAACGTCTATTTCCATACACTTTGTGTACTGCGCATGCGCAGAATGAGGTCAGTTCCACATCACACCCATCCCTTCGGATGCTCCTCCACGAATGCTTTACATTGATACCTCATACGACTCCATCGGACCACTAGTGGCCCACCTAGACCCCAGAATGTCTAGCGGGACCCATACAGGGTCCAGTTTTCGACACTAGATGACCACATCCTGACAAAATGGCCAGTTTTCGACACCGGACGTGCCGCCATCTTGAACCAGAAGGCAGACGCCGCCATCTTGGATATGTCCCATAATGCACCCGGTCAAAATACTCGCTTCTGATTGGCTGAGGGCAGCGCCCCACCCAACCGGAAGTGAGCGCTCCACAAATGAGAGGCAATTTACTCTTTTCCTACTACTACTGTCAACTCCGGTACTCTCCGGTCACCTCCGGGTCTTTTCGGTCACCGCCATTGCATCTTCACGGACTTCAACGAACTCGCCAGGCCTCTTCGATATTCTCCGGGTCTAGTCCGCCATCACATCTCTCGGTCGCCACATCTTCACGGACCTCACCGAAAAGACACGGAGGTGAACGCCATTCTTAATCCCACAGATACCGCCCACGGACCTGACCGAAGATATACGGAGGTGAACGCCATTGTGGGGAAAACCCCCAGTACATGACACGGAGAGACACAGACAGGTCTAGACATGTCCAAAGGTCACGCCCCATTCACCCAAACCGGAAGTGACGTCATTTTTACATCCGGGTGAAATGAGCGCGGATTTCAGTAGACCCTACTACTCACCTACACACACATTTCCTTCCTCGTCGTGATGTTGCCGAAAAAAACTTTGAATGCGACGTTAACCCCTATTCATTTACTCACTCACTCATTCCCTGGTTTTTGCCCACATTAATGATAGAGCAAGTGTGATGACAGGCGGATAGATTCAGGATCAAAGCTCAATCAAATCAGAAATCCTTTGTAGCTTCAAGAATTTACAGGAAAATATTCATAGATTTAAACCAATAGGCCAGAAACGTTTTTACCTGTTAAAGTTTTTTCTCGATGCACGACCCATTTTGACTGTATGCCATTCTATAGCATTTAATTGTTATGGTTAATTGCTATGATGTTATGAATCTCATTGACAGTTCCGATTATAATCGTCCGAATACTCTATTGCATCAACTGATTTGACGAGGCTACCAGTCATCTTCTTTCAAGATTTAATAGCTTTTCAGTTGCATCTAATCCCGTGAATATCGCGTTTATTTGGTGAATAAAAAGATTCAATTCAATTCAATTCAACGCAATGTATTCAAGATGGCCAAGATATTCCATCTTCATACACAAGTCCACTCCTCCGTTACCACTTCGAATATTCAGCAAGTACTCCTGAATTGGTCAGGTTGTACATACACAACTCAATTTCAGGGATTTTACCTGAAATTCAGGGATAATTTCCTGAAATACAGGTATATAATTCCTGAATTATAGCTAAATTATCGGAATTTTAGGGGATTTTGCGTACCTGAATAGGGTCGGAAACTTACTTATCAGGGTGATAAATTTGCCTGAATTTCAGAGAAAATTCCTCTCATTCAGGGATCTTTTTTTCTGAAATTTAGGTAATCAGCCCTGGATTTCAGCCAGAATCCCTGAAATTGAGTTGTGGATATACAACCTGATCAGTTCAGGACTGTTACCCGAATATTTCTGAGATTAACTGGTGTTTTGACCCACCGGCTTTGTCAAAAGTATTTGTGAATAGACAAAAAACGTCATTGACCTCAAATCAATTTGAATTTCGAAATGGGCCGAATGAGTGGGCTATTGATTGGCTGTCCCATACATCTGGCCACGCCTACCGCTTTATTAGGATGAACGAAGTAACTACCGAGGTGATACATCACACAACACAGAGTCGTCGTGTAGGTTCTGATTGGCCCATATCTGGATTGTAGATGAAATCTACAACTCGGGTTTTTAACATTTTAGGTGGCGAGATCAATCAAGGCTAATTCGAAGTATAAGCGTGAGTGAGTGAATATACTTTAACGTCGCTTTCAACAATATTTCAGCCATATCGCGACGAACCAACTAAGCACCACTCAGCCAAATTGTGTTGTGGCGAGTGTTGTGGCAAACATGAAAACAATTCGTGCGAAAGCTGAAGTTAAGTTCTTGTGTGAAATCTTTGAAGGTTTTGAGGTCTACTATAAGCAGTGAACATAGGGCCATATTTTGAGTAGTCTGACGTACTTTAATGTAAGATATTCGGCTTAATTGTAGGTAAATGTCGGTACATGCAAATTAGTACAACAACAACAACAGAACAATGTTAACTGTGAATGACGTAATGTGTTTGATATCTGTAACAATAGCTTGACATATGTGTTCAAATCACTTGGTAAGAATGGTCGATAGCTAAGGATAAGCAGGTTTTTTACCGGGTATATATATATTGCGGGTTTTTTTTTGTTTTTTGTTTTACTGTTTTGCAATCAATGTGGTTGTGGTTATACCGTACTCGATTTAGTCAGTATATTTGAACACCGCCATCTTAGCTTTCTAAGGGCATTTCACGTTTCACTTAACACTACCCTTAGATTTTCGCTGTGATTCGGCATGTATTTCACACGGCGCCATCTATCTAGAGGGAGATAATCCAGTTCGAAAGTTGTTCCCAAAGCATGAGGTCAAATGTAATAATAATAATAATAATAATACACTTTATTTAAAAATATACCTCGATAGAATCCGATAGGCCACAGACCTCTTTTCGTAGGCGTCGAGGACGATAACAATATTAGATATGTACAATGTCGGCCCCATTTAAACGAGCCAATGAAATTATCTGTATTCAAATATTTCTCACACGTGCAAACATGTCAGTTTCACGAGGCGCAAGACTGGGGGAGTCTACGCGAGACCAAAACGAAGTTGTGCAAATTAGCTATTTTATTTCTCACTCTAGTGGAGCATGCTTCTTTGTTTATCTTAAGAAACAAACGGCCTAACATATTTGAAAACAAAATAAAATCGGCGGCAGATCACAGGAAAATGATATGCTTTTTATTTTGTGATGGGGGCACTTCGAGGCCCACCATGGGATCATTTCAATCAATCGCTTTCTGGAGGTGTGTCTTCGTTGTATGAATGTGATTGCACCGATGTCGGATGTAACGGGGCCAGTCGGATGTGACCATTTGGGAAACGCCCTATTACACTCAGATAGCACCCGTTACCGCATGGCTACGAGCAGAAGTTTCTACGTATCATCGTGCCATGCGTTCGGATGATGGAACACCGCCGGAAAGCTGTTCCCTGGTGCATGAGATGACTGGAATTTGTGAAACCAATATATGAAACCATAAATATGAAATCAGCATTGACGTGTTGCCTCACTTATTCGACACCTATATCATGTACATACATCTGTTCATTACTTTTTTTTGTTTTATTTTGGGGGGGGGGGGGCACTAGGTCAAAATAGTGGTCAAACTAGGTAACTTGTTACTACCATATATACTGAAGAACCCAACTAGTATCGCATATGCATAAACTTTCAATTTGTCACCAAATGCTTGTTGCCATTAAACGTTTCTTCATCTATCAGGGCCCTATCCAATTACCTCCAAGTCCAAGGGGTTCTCTGTGCTTTGCATGGTTCATGTTCACACTTTATTACGGTTATAAACCAATTCATTACACACAGTTACTCTGGGTATGGTGGGATTGATTCAAGTAGAATTTTGTTGTTATGATTATGATATGTCCCGTGTACAAATACCCGTACCTGTCATTTCTATGCTTTGAATTACTGGAAGGCTCCAAGCTAACTAATATTCAAAGGGATGATGAGTTAATGCACCATTTACGTACAACCTCTTGTTTTTCTTACAACTGTATTGACTTCTGTGAATTTGCTTCTCAGTTGCGGTGGGGGGGGGGGAGGGGGTCGTGAGGGTTTTTTTTTGAAGGCCTCTCATTGGGGGGTCAGAACTTTTTTTAGGATTCCGAGATCACTTGAGGGCCGTTTGGCACTTTTTTTAGCTATATTTTTTCAGTGCACCCCCGCCCCTCCCCCCTCCTGCGATAAATTTTGACCGGTCCCCAAGTACGAAGATGAGATATTGGAGTCCTGTATTGGCATTCAAACATGGTGAGTATCGGACCTGATACCCATTCATGTGAAGGTTTTATAGTTTGATGAACAACTGCGAAACATTCAAAGTTTGCTTGGAAATATGAAGAATATCTGGGAAAATGTTCAAAGTGCTGGACACCACTAAGGGCATGCAAAACGAATACAACCATAACTCCTGTTCGCCTTCTAGATCTGTACAATATTAAAACAAGTAAACTCTCACTGAGTTCAAAAGCTGGAGCAACACAACATATCGTGTTGAGAGCAATGACACATATTTTCATTATCTTTGGGTTGAAGTTTCGAGGACAGGACATGCACCGATTTACGACTTTTACACGAACAGGGTGCGCGACAGATCTAGGATTGGGGAGATAAGCAGTCGATAAATATAAGCACATTTCAGTTCGTCATTTTGTGTTTGGAAGTGACCATTTGTACGTGAGTAATCATCAGTTTTAATATATTAACTGTTATTATAAAATAAAATTATATAATCTACCAAACTAATTTGAGCTAAACTTTTCATTCACATCCGTTATAATTTTTGACCTCACAACTACATTGTTGCCACCATTATGACAGTAAACGTTTTTTGTGTTCATTATTTCAGGTATCTTTCCCGAAAATGTTGGCCGTAATAGTGTTCTGTGTTACGGTCCTAGGATGCTTGTCTCAAAGGTGAGGTTTGTTCCTGTGTCATTTCTATCCATATATCCTCACCGGTTTTTGGTTCCCCAAGATATTGTCTGAGCTATTACTGGTCTGGAAAGACGACGGTACGCTCATTTAATCAGGGCATGAATCTACGTCCCTTACTAACCCATAGTTCTGATTCAGACTGACTTTCGCGCCTCTTGTCCGCTATAGGGGCGCTTTATCTGAGTTATCCAATCATTGTGCTCTAATGCTTGCATGGTTCATGTCAGATTCCTCATATTATCGCCGATTAGTTTATAGCTGGACACGTGGTATTACATTAAAAATTACGAACGGTTAAATCTGCTAGATTAACTAGCCAAATATTTTTCCTCTCTCTTTGTTATTTATTTATTCTAAAATAAAGCGCTTGTAAAGATGTTAACTGGATTAAGATATTTACCTGGAAATTTAAATAAAGCATTGTGTTGATGGGCCGCGAAATCCGTACGGGAAGCGACTCGTTCAAACATAGTATCAGTTTTTCGTGCTGTTCGAAGCCCGCCAGTCTGGCGTAGTATAACTTCAATGCACGCTTGCTAAAGAATACCGCTCACCCAAGGCACGTTTGAACAACAGAACAAATTTGGTATTATATTCTTGACATTCCTACCTCTGAGGGCGCGGGATTGGGTCAGGGGGCACGGGACTGGCCCATCCAGCTCAAATATTTGTACTTTTTACCAAGAAAGTGGAACCGACCATCCAGCGCAAATATTTGCGCTTTATCGAGAAAGTGTCATCGTGAAAATAATTTGATATAAATATCCAAAAGGTCATTAAGTACCATTGGTGCTCGATAATTGGATACGAAAATGGCAAAAATGTAGGTCTAAATCAAAGAGGCGACAAGGAGAGTAAATGAACATAGTTTCAGCCCCGGATTGAATGAGCGTAACATGATAGTGGCCAATCTAGGTGGCCTACCTGATTAGTAAACTTGGTAAACTTGGTAAATTAACATTCTCTACCTGAGAGACACCAATTCTTATATCTACAGAAGTAAATCTATGTGGTTGTAATTCTCTGTGTCCTCAACACTGTGTCTATTCATCTTCCATAATCGAAACAATATTGGCACTAAAAGCTGGAATTTAAGAAATATGTACACATATCACGAATCGTTATATTCTTGGTATGTGCTTTAGAATAGGTTAACTAGAAGACTATTCTGTGAAGTCATGTGACGCAGTCAGTATTTCGGCACCTCTTCCCACTTCCCTTATATGTGTTGTAATACATGTATAAACACAAGCTATTACTGACAAGAAAGAAGCGGGTCAACAGTTTTCCATGATGCCGGCAAAGACATGATGATAGGATCAAAGAATTCGAAGCCTTTTGGAATAAAGTGATCGTCTGCTTGGACAAGATAACTGTTGCATAACGAAGGAACCGCGCACTCTAGAAGTGAAGATTCTCGGTTCACCAACCTGTATTTATACAGCGATGGTTGAACATACGCGAAAATCATTTTCTTTCTCGGTTATTACCTGCATTAAATCATTGATTGCCCATATTACCGATATTCAACCTATACTGCTAACTTGGAACTCATCTTGTTAAAACTTGGCTGTGAAATCTTGTTAAAACTATCTGTCAACTGGCTATCGTTCCAGAAGCAGAGATGGTTTAGTTATGATTTCTATCATATACAGAAGGGGACTGTACAGCTTCATACGAAATAGTATTGATATTGTCGACGGGAGATTAATTTTAGTGCGAGAACTGTGTTACTTACATTACCTTTGCCTAGAAAGAGACTGCTGTCGTGTTTTTTAATGATAGTTATATGTCCGATAGTCGGCACGATGCTGGCGAAGGCATGCGCACTCTCCCCGGTTGATCTACCCTGTATAGTTTTATGTCTTGAGTTGGGTATGAGTGGAATCACTTCTCGAATTAGAAATATCTGATGCCTCTCGCAATTCTATTTGGTTCCAGACTTGACTTCCATCCATATGATAAAACCGCAGAGGGGATGTTCGCCTTAGAAGACAGCAATAGTGACGGCCATCTCTCCCTTGCCGAGGTTATAGCGACGTTCCAGAAGTACGATAGCAATGGTGAGTTTAAGCGTATTTGTAGAAGGGAAGCTCCTGACGTGGCTCACTCAACGTTGTCACTGAGCTTCGATCATTCTAGGTTACCAGGAACTAACTATTCCTCCTATCTACATGCGGGTTAAATACCCATATCTCAAACACGAGAAACATCTTTGCTGAGTTCGTGCAAGCAGTAAATCCATATCATAGTTCAACCCCGACTTTGTGCATGGAATGGGGCCATATTGTTGATCAGCAAATATTTGTGAAACTTTGAAAATAGAGTATCGAGGTTTATGACATGTTCAAATATCATTTACGAATTTATCCCGTGATTTCCAACTAGCCGGCTCGTCTACACTTGTTGACCAATCCCGAGTCAGGTTATGCTTTTATCCTAATATTTGAGTTATTTTTGCAACCCGATGTTTTAGTTCCATTATACCTAAGAATAAACACTATCCGTTCAGTAAAAGACCCTCATTGAAGCTCTTTTACTGTGAGAGATGTGACGCAGTCAGTTAAAGCAACAGACAGGCTTGACCAGGCGAATGGTGTCGCAGGCGATGTCATTTCGAGTTCCACCAGATCACTATGCGGATGTCTACCTGCGATTTACGCGTCAAAGGAACGTTTTCGAATGCGCTAGTTTGGGCCTAAATAGCCTAACAACCAGTCTAAATATATTGTAGGAGACGGTCGTATTACAAGGAGGGAGTATTCCTGTTATCAGACAGCCCTCCATCCTGACTTGGGAGACTTCGCTAACGCACTATTTGACGAGTACGACTCCGACAATGATCATCATTTGGATCAACACGATCTACAAGCCTTCTACGCAAAGATGGACGTAAACGGTTAGTAACCCATTCTCTTTAAATTGATTCGTAGGCATGCATAACGTTAGAATGAACTCGCATAAGATTGCTTCATTTTCTTTTCAATTCACAAAACATTAGAGAATACACAAACGTTATTTCACATCATCATTAAAAACTGAATTAAATGTTCGACAAACTTTGGAGCCAAATTACGCCTTGTTTTAAAAGTTTACCTTAATAAGTCATTCTAGTCACCCATAAATGAGACAAGAGTCGTTAATTTAATGAGTCGGAGTCGTTTGTTTTGTTTATCACAATATTGTTTCATAACCTAGTCCTTAGAATGCCAATGTCCTGTAGTTTGAAAATCGCTTCATATCTTTCCCAAATCGTGTACCTGTATATCATGTATGGTGCTATTGTTCAATTTGTCTACCGATTGTTTTGCTTTCAGCGGATTCAAATATCACTCAGAAAGAATTCGTAGACTTCTGGATACAGGTATAGTTATCAAATTACCTTATCTATACTTCAATTGATTTCCAAGCCCTTCGCAGACTAATTATTGATTTATTACATATTCCAGAAAAATAAATAAAATGAACGCTATATAATAGAAACCGAGTATATACCTATACCTAATCATATTATAAATGCTATACAATAATAACGCAATGATATATACCTGGTATGAAAACTAGTGTTTTATCTCTTTTTGTGGAATATGTTATCACTCTAATTAGTTTGCGAGAACCTTAAACGTGAGTGTCAACAAACTGTCAGTCATGGTAAGTAGTTACAATAATAAGACCATTATTTTAACATTATTTCACAGTTGGTTCACAGGGCTCGCAATTCTTTTTCAGCAAAATAAAATACCACTACAAAAAACGAAAACAAAAACCGATAGACTAAATCGAAAAACCTATATCTGTATTGAATGCTGATTTTGCTTTCCAATAAGCCTGAGGGGCATCCTTGCTCATTCCATCGTCCCAAGTAAGTCATGGTTCGTCTATCAAATCCAATCCATGACTGATAGCTTGCATACCGCAGTGAACATCAGTCAACTTCAATCATAAATATTCAGGAGCTTATGACCTCTCCGAACATGCCCATATTTGAACGAATGTCTCCATCTGGTTGATTTGAAGTCAGATGTTTATAGGCTATCCGATATTGTTTTATATTTAAGATACGCCCTCATCTTGTTCCCTCACGAACTTCAAAGAATTTGTACTTCAAATTCTTCTCTACATAAACTGGACCTTCATCGAATTATACCGAGATCCCACGAAAGTAGCGTATTGCCCCAAAACGCCGTCCGTTCATTGGTTGATATTGTAAACGGACAGTTCCAGTGATAACTGTACAGCCAAAATCTGCCAACAGGGCCTGGTACGGAGATAGGAGTATACAGAACTGCATTATGGAGGATAGCTCATTCACACTCATGAGTTGATCTATGCTCGGCTCTCCAACAAGTACAAAACATGTGTGTTGGTGACATTATCAAAACTTTATGAACCGATTGAAATAATATGTATTTAATATTCAAATTATTTCTACTTCCGAACATCGTCATTTTCTTGACGGGGAATATTAAAAATAGAATGTTGAGAAACAACAAAACAGGCAACATGCGAAGATTTTTTGTTTTATTACTCGGAACTACGCTAGCACGCGTCTTCGACCATCTAAGACCCCTGGAGCTTCCGGGGCCTGTGCGGCCCTTGGACTCTCGCCTATTTGTGCTGTGATACTGGCCCCTCCTATCGCAAATTGCTTCCGCCGAACCTGCAGGGTCAGATCGGAATAACAAAAGAAGATCAATGGAATCCGCGTAAAAAGAAAATACTCTTCAGAATACCCTCCCCCCTGAAATATTTCCTCCTGTACATATTCCCCCGTACCTATTCCATTCCTGACCGCCCCCCCTCTCTGACACGTCCCCCTGGACATATTCCCCCCCCCCTGACATATTCTCACCCATATTTTCACTATTCACAACATATATTTTATGTGATTTACCTTACTCAAATGTTTTAAAAGTGACCATTGGTCGAAATCCCAGAAAACCTTATACGTTATTAGGACTAACAGTTAACCTCCTGAATCACTGACCCAAAGTGATGAGTGTGTCTGTGTTATCTAACGGTAATACCTTGTGGTTATATTTAGAAGACTCATGCATTCGTCTAGATTGGCCCCCTGTGTTGTTGGGGTAAAATATGGTAATTTGACCCTTTTGTGTGGAACGCGGATCTTCTAGTTGGTCAGACCTGGATGTAAGTCGTGAACATCATAGTAATACTTTTATGCAAACCTTGATATTTGACCTTTGACATTGATATTCTATTGATATCGTGATATTATATCCGGTGATTAGATCATTTCCGGTGATATGCCACTTCCGATGATTTCCAAACATTACATCACTTCAGGCGATGACGGAAATCTCCTTAACCACATATCTCGTGACGTTGCGCGGCCTCTTTTTCTATCTCAGACTCGGTCGACTGGCACGACATCTGCATCACCCAGACAATTTGCCCCAACGTTAGGCGGGTCCAATACTATAGTCCATTTTCGATCTTCAGGGCGACTAGTGTTATATATCTCCAGGAAGGGACTAATGTCACAGGCGGACATGTAAAGTGTGACTACGTCTTTCGAAAAACTAAATATGTATTATTGCCTGTCCCCTCGGGATCCATCTCCCGATTTCCCTCTGAAGATAATTACGTTCAAAGACACTATAGGTATAAGTTGTTGGTTTGTACGGTTTTGTACAGACGAGTCATGGATGACGAGGTTTGTGGTCCCTAGGACATTAGTACCTCGTCTTGCACTGCTAGGAATACATATTGGCATCCATGTTGAAGGCACAGTATCCCGCCGAATCCCCGAACAGCGCATGTCAGCTGTATGATTCCGTTACCATGGAGATCAGCTTGAGGAGAAAAACCAAGAGAAACACCTCAAATTAGAAGAGATCCTTCTCGGGTGAATCAAGGGAATATCCATTTCATTTGGATATATAATTTATCTCTTGACAAGAGAGAAATACAACGAGGACTATGTGAGCTAAAACACATCCTATAGCATGTGATGTGCCTCAAGTGCGGCGGAACACGGTTTACAGCTGAGAGCTGTAAAAGGGTTCTCGACATTTTTTTGCAGGATTCTTGCAGAAACCAAGAGCTGTTCTATCTAACTGTTTTAGCGTTCGCGAAAGGATCAACGGTTATTCAATGTATTTCAAAGCGGCAGTGTCACACAGTTTGAAGGCATCTTTTTTGACAAATTACCCTAGAACTATATGTTGCGGAAATATACCACCCACCCATCCGTGAGTCGCGGCTGATATCAATTCCCCCATTTATAGACGGTCGCCATATTCGTTTACTATGTCAACAGATGACCTTGGGTCAACTTCGGCACAGTCCGTGAGACCCTGACAGCAATAAATGGAAAGGCGCGAAGCAGAACGTACTGAATGCCTGAGAGAGCTTGCAGCATAATGTCACAAAGACAATGACGTCATTTCACGCCTTTTGTGGTTGAAGAGTTCGATCTCGGGACTATCCTAATATATTGAATCCTTGCGATTATATGGAAGATAGTGGGCAAATTATATAGGTTTATATTAAGGATGAATTGGCAATAATAAATAGCAGTCTGTTCTGAAGCAACATATTAAAATATAATATTAAATAAAATTAATTTAATTAAAATTAAATAATATGCTTTTCCATTTTCAGTTGTTCACGAAACACGAGAACTATCACATTCATGGCCACCATCACCACGCCAACAACCACCAGTGTCACTAGTTCGAGGAATACTAACTGGGACTTCCCTATTTGCAATTACACAATAAAATATCAGTTCATATAATCCGTTTGAAGCAAAGGAACTGATATAAGGCCAATATATTTGTATGCAAATATTATAACGGGGAATGCTGAACAGTGTCAGAGCATTGTCGAATAAAACCTCTATGAGCTAATCATGGTTATACCTATATTGTCAGTTTTTTTGTCGTAAAATATTGTGCACATGCATGCCAGACAGATTTAATTTACGCAATACACATCTATCAGATACTTCGTGGAATGTTTGTAGCGGTAATAAACATCAAAAGCACGAAGCATGGTTACATCCTGCGACATTGGGTAATGTATTATGTTCATCTTCTATAGATTTGTTCCAGGTAAGAAATAAACTTCCTTAGTTTTAAAGGAATTTCAGGGTTCTCATGTCTATACATAGTTGGTGCAGCTTTTACAGATCTGGTGATGATAGTAAACTGTGGTTGCCAAGTGGTCAGAATACGGGTAACTATAAACAGGTAAATAACGCTCGTTAAACTCCACTGAACATCATAATGACAGTGATTACGCACTAATCTGAACAAAATATACCTGGAGACATAGGAAGCATAGAAAGAAAGATATGATTGACATTTTCATCGTCAGTTCTGACATTTTCAATATAGCAACTAATTCGCGGATCGCTTCAGGATATAGAACAAATTATTCTGCAAATAACATTAGAATGCAGCTTACAAATTCAAAAAGAGGTAGAAGATAATGAACATTAAATTTCTCGTTACTGAAAGAAAAAAAATAATCTTGATATGGTCAAATCACTAATTAACTATCGATGAACACTCCCCACTACCTTATACTCGCGACAGCCTTCCTAATGAACAATACATAAAATTGTGCATTGATGATCAGTTGTGTATGGACATGCTAAAAATGAGAATTAAGAAATAGAAAGACCGCGAAAGGCAAGTAAATTTGGAAACTGAAATTCAAGCACCCGAAAAAGAAATACAAAAACTACACGAATATAGAGGAAACTAAATTTGATATGCTAAATATTGCTAAAAAATGAAACTTACTCCTTAATCTGAGAAAGAAAGAACAAAAATCTGACTGAGTCTAATTGGAGAAAAACCGACTAAGTATTGTTTAGGCCTCGACAACAGAAGTTACAAAAATAAACTAATAACAAAGTTTACCCTCGATGAGGGAAAATACAACAGATATTTTACACCAACAAAACAAATTAATAGGAGGCGGATGTTTCAGATAACTTAAATAATCTTGAACTATTTCTTGGGACTTTAGGACTTGGGACTTTAGCCACGAAGTACAATCTCAGTAAACTCAGATATAATATCACGGAATATTATATCTGAACTCAGTCCTATTAAATCCCGTGCGAATTTGAAACCTCATTTGTTAGCCAATCACGTAGCTTGGTTAAACAATTCCGCCGAAAAGTCTGGCTTTGTTAGGCGGCAGGAAATATCAAAAGATCGTGCCGTCCGAAGGTGTTTATATCCGTGAATTAAACGTCAATCATTGTCGAAGGGAAAAGACGGAAATTGTCGTAATTGGCTTATTATGGCATCTCTTAGAATATCGGCGAACATTTCGCACGAAGTTTTCATAGCGTTACGTCAGTAGTAGCGTAAACACGGCACAGACCATATTTTGACGAGTGCGCAGGTGTTTCTGCGCAGATTTGTGGAGGAAGTGTGGAGGAAAGGTCAAGTGCAGTATAGTTCCGGCAGAAGGACCAAAAGCTACCTCCAGTACAGGAGAGTTCCAAATTTGCATATCACGTGACCCAGGTCAAAAATGTATTCCTCCGCGGTGATGCGGTCATGTTTGGCGGTGATTCGGTCTCGGGGAATCCCTAGATAAAATGGTCCGATGGGGTCGAGTGAGGTATCAAAGTGAAGCTTAGGTGAAGGGGCATCTAATGGGCTGGGTGTGGGGTTGACATAGCGGCCTTCTGCGCATGCGCGGTGGCCGAATGGTATGGAAATAGCCGTTTTGAGATGTAGGGGAGCCCCTAGTGGACCGATGGGGTCGAGTGAGGTATCAAAGTGAAGCTTAGGTGAGGGGGCATCTAATGGGCTGGGTGTGGGATTGAAATATCGGCATTGTGCGCATGCGCGGTGGCCGAAGGGTATGGAAATAGCCGTTTTGGAGCTAGGGGAGCCCCTAATGGTCGAATGGGGTCTCAAAGTGAAGCCTAGGTGAAGGGGTATTTGCTGGCTGGGTGGGTGCATGTAAAATTTTTTCCTGAAAAAAAAAATACGGCACACGGACTTTATCGAAAAACCTGGGAAAATGCCTATATGGGGTATGAGGGGTATATAGGTCGCCGGGCATAACGGGGCTTGTCTATCAATAGAGTTATCTCCCCCTAGTTCCAGGGTGGGTGTATGTAAAAATTTTCCTGAAAAAATACGGAATACGGACTTTATCCTAAATTACGAGAAAATGCCTATATGGGGTATGGGAGGTATAGGACCATCCTGGGAAACGTACTTCTATACATTTGCGGTAGGGTTGTGGGGTCTCGTTTTACTCGTCTCGTCATTTAGAACATGATAGGAAGTGTCCCCGTGCGAATCGGTGAAATTTTTGAAAAAAATCACCGAACCCCATATAGTCCCATACTGAGGGTATAGGATCAATGTTTGTCCCCCCTGGGAAACGTACTTCTATACATTTGCGGTAGGGTTGTGGGGTCTCGTTTTACTCGTCTCGTCATTTAGAACATGATAGGAAGTGTCCCCGTGCGAATCGGTGAAATTTTTGAAAAAGTACGATATAGCCTCATATAGTCCCATACTGGGGTATAGGTTCAATGTTTATCCCCCTGGGAAACGTACTTCTATACATTTGCGGTAGGGTTGTGAGGTCTCGTTTTACTCGTCTCGTCATTTAGAACATGATAGGAAGTGTTCCCGTGCGAATCGGTGAAATTTTTGAAAAAAGTCACCGAGGCCTGGGTAGGCCCATAGGCCTATACTGCATGGCTATGGGTGTATAGGGCCATACGGGGTGGACATGTTGGAGTCTAGGTGGGTCCCTAATGGTCCAATGGGTCGAGTGAGGTCTTATTTTGAAGCTCTCGTGGAGGAGCACTTGACTACACTAATGGTTCGTCCGTGTTCAATAGTCTGCGCATGCGCAGTCTGGCCGTAGTATAGAAAACAGGCATTTTGGGTGCTATGTAGGGGTGTGTTTGGGTTAGAGATGAGCTAATCACGGTTCGAATGGGTCGTGTGAGGTGTCAAAGTGAAGCTTGTGTGGGGTAGAGTCAGAATGGTGTGTTTTTGAATGCATGTCGCGTTAATCTGCGCATGCGCAGTTGGTTGTAGTAAGTAAAATGGCCATTTTGGGGCAGTGAAGGAAGGTATTGGGGGTCGAGATGGGCTATTCACGGTTCGAATGCGTCCTGGAAGGTGTCATCTTGTAGTTCTCGGGGTGTACATTCCGATTTGAGGGATGTTCCGCGTCATCTGTGACGTCATCGGTGACGTCATCGGTACGAGTAGTAGCGAAAGTGGCCATTTTCGGGCAGTACACGAAGGTATTTGGGGTCGAGATGGGCTATTCACGGTTCGAATGCGTCCTGGAAGGTGTCATCTTGTAGTTCTCGGGGTGTACATTCCGATTTGAGGGGTATCCGCGTCATCTTTGACGTCATCGGTGACGTCATCGGTACGAGTAGTAGCGAAAGTGGACATTTTCGGGCAGTACATGAAGGGATTTGGGATCGAGATGGGCTATTCACGGTTCGAATGCGTCCTCGAAGGTGTCATCTTGTAGTTCTCGGGGTGTACATTCCGATTTGAGGGATGTTCGCGCCATCTGTGACGTCATCGGTGACGTCATCGGTACGAGTAGTAGCGAAAGTGGCCATTTTCGGGCAGTACATGAAGGTATTTGGGGTCGAGATGGTGCGGTAGGAATATCATTCTGCGCATGCGCAGACGCAATGCGGAGCTCTCGTCCAATCAGAAGCGAGTATTTCAAATCCGTCACAGAGATCTCAGCCAATCAGAAGCGAGTATTTTGACCCGGTGCATTATGGGCCATATCCAAGATGGCGGCACGTATGTTCAAGATGGCGGCACATCCGGTGTCGAAAACTGGCCATTCCGTCGGGATGTGGTCACCTAGTGTCGAAAACTGGTCCTTGTATGGGTCCTGCTAGACGTTTTGACGCCATGATATAGACCGGAGAGAGAGAGAAAACAACAACAACAAGGATGACACATGAGGGAACAACAACAACAACAAGTTTTTTTTTCATATAGTTTATTTTCCCCTCCATCATAACATACCCACGCTGGGGGAGCCGCGTTGGGTATGTTTACAATTCAAGAAAGACTCTTGTCCAATCAGAGACCGCCATTTGCATCTGTCCTATTCGTTCCTGTCCGTTAGGTGTATTCTTGTCCAATCAGAAGTCGCCATTTCAGAGAGTTCCTTCTTCGGTCATGTTCATTCTGAACCGTTTATTCTAATCATCGTCGGCCAGGCCTGGATATTCTTCGGGCATCATGTCCTGAAACAGTTGTTTGCTCATTCTGATCGCATTTTCCAGGGCCTCGGTGGGTGGTAAACCCATATCCTCTTCCAAGTGACGCTTGGTCTTCATGATGGACCTGTGCGTGGGGTCCCCTTTCATTTCAAGCGGTAGTAAGGTATACTGTTCATAGATCGCCATGGCTGTTTTCCTGATGCGGGGGCGCATTTGGGTGTACGTCTGTTGTAAATTATCCTCTCCGGCGTCCTCGATCGCTTCAGCGTGAGTATTGATAGCTGCTGTCACAATACGATCCCAGAAGGTAGGTTCTGCCTCACTTTCCTGGGATGAAGGCTGATTCTCTGAGGTCAAGCTCTCCATATCAGTAGATAGACTGTCAGCCATCTGGGATTCGGTATCAGTCGATGCACTCTCATCAATCTCTGTATCAGTATCTGCCTCAACGGGCTCCTCGGCGTCTTCAGTCCCATGTATATTTTTCTGGTGTCGCATCATATCGTAATGTCTGGTGAACGTGCGTTCACACTCAGAACAAGTATAAGCCATGTTGACGGTTGAACGTCGACTGTGCGTGTTTTGGGAATACGCTCGCTTTTATAGACAGTAACGCCCATCAACGCTTAGCTCAACGCTTCAACGCCCTGGTGAATTAGCTCAGAAGCTCTGATTTCATGGAATTGACACCAATTCATCGAAATGCAGTGACGCCCGTCAACGCCCGTCGTTACGCCTTAACGCTCGTCTCAACGCTTTAACACACTTTCTTAATGCTTTAACGTTGTTTAATGATGCGTTCGAACAAATGTTTCTTTGTGCTATTGCTCTGACATACGCCGCTTTCCAGTTCATGCCCGAGGTTTTCAACATCGACGCTGTTCTTTCAATTTCCATATGGACTGGGTCCTTATCCAACAATTTCATATGGGTCAGTAAGTCGACATACTGCTGACGTAAAGCCCGTCGTAGTCTGGGTGCCAATCTGTTATGGGCTAAAATTGCAGCTTCCTCTTTCGAATACCCTTTGCGTTGAAACTTGTTTCCTGTGGCCTCCAACATCCCGCCCATCTCGGCGTCCATACTTTCTTTGAACAAATCCTTCCATAGCCTCGAGTTCACATTATGTTCTTCAACCTCGGGTTGGGCCTTCACGGTTGGGTGATATTCCAGGACTGATGGTATGAAGCGGGCCCGCTGTATGGGGGTGGGCTTCTGCTGCTGCTCTGCCAGGAGTGCACTCGGCGGATGGTGTAGGGGTATAGGCCGTTGTGGCGATTCCTCGCCGGGTAACAGGTGGGTCGTCAGCCGACGATCTTCGGGGGTATGGGCTTTTAAATCTACGAACAGGTAGCCGTACGGACGAATTGTCGCTTCTTGAAACGCCCACATAAAATGGTCAATGTTCTGAGGATAAATTCGACTACCAAACACACGGATTTGTGCTCTATCAATGGGATTGGAGAACAACACAAAGTATTGGCAGTTCAAGGCAATATCTCTGGACGCCTTCCCTTGAGGAAAGAGATTCTGAGTCAAATAGATGACGGACAGATTTCGATGATGGGACCCTTTGGTGAATAGGTCGGCGATTTTCGAATTGTCCTTGGCCGCACTCATCAGATCATCGAGCACTACCACGTTGGTCTGCTCGGAATCGAAGTAATAGGGTTCGTCTATGTCGTGAGGAATTCCTGGAACAAAGCTCACATTTGTAGTCGTGCAGTTTCGTAGGCGGGCTGCCATCGGCTATAACACCAAACAACACGTGTCGGAGCTGGGGTTGCCACACCTTCCTCTAAGAACTTCATCACCCAGGACGTCTTTCCACACCCCGTAGGGCCGCTCACCGTCATCGTATAAGGGTGCTCTAATACTGTCGTGTGTGACGTAGGTGTTGATCGTTCCTCGCGCGTACTTTGAATTTGCACGTTATCGGGACTCCGTTCCTTGAGATGGCTTCGCTGTATATACCGCGGTGGAAACCTTTACACCGCGCGCGCCGGGGTCAAAGGTCAGTTCCGGTCACGTGAACGGAAGCGGAAGTGACCTCTGGAGCTCTGAGTTCTCTTGTAGCAACGCCCGTCAACGCCCGGTGGTGGCGTCGGAGCTCCGGAGCTCCGAGTTCCATGAGCTCCGGAGCTCCAAGAGCCCCGCGAGCTCGGAGCTCTTGCATATAAACACACACATGCATCTGTGAAAGCTTCATTATACGCCTGGTGTCCGTGGAGATGAGAGCCATGGTTTACGCATGTCACTTGTGTTCGAAGTCATTTTCCACGCCATTTAATCTACGTAGACATATACAGCGAAGCCATCTCAAGGAACGGAGTCCCGATAACGTGCAAATTCAAAGTACGCGCGAGGAACGATCAACACCTACGTCACACGACAGTATTAGAGCACCCTTATACGATGACGGTGAGCGGCCCTACGGGGTGTGGAAAGACGTCCTGGGTGATGAAGTTCTTAGAGGAAGGTGGGGCAACCCCAGCTCCGACACGTGTTGTTTGGTGTTGTTATAGCCAATGGCAGCCCGCCTACGAAACTGCACGACTACAGAATGTGAGCTTTGTTCAAGGAATT